>VZTT01056312.1:7059-23895 GCA_013400855.1 Buphagus erythrorhynchus
AAGAAATACCATATGTACACAGGTGAGACAAATGGGTAAGAAAAGTTTCTATTGATTTGCTGTTTAAATCATATTCTAAGTTATTTCATGCAGCAATTCTATTAGCTTTTCTAATTTGCTATTTAAACACATCGTACCAATGCAGAACTGAATATTGAAAAGATCCTAATACATAACTTAATAATTAATACCATACTATCTTGAGAATACTGAAAATTGCTGCAGGAAAAACTAAATTTAGAGATCTGGGGAGGTTCCCTTTCCCTCGGGGATATTAAAGGCTAGGTGCACAATTGTTAAATATCTAAGTTTGTAACCAGTTTTAAACAGATTTATGAAATGGTCTTTATTAGTATATGTTTAATCCTTGCCAGTGTTTTTTTTTTTTAAATGCAACCTTTCCATTAAAATGACACATCATGACATACCTAGCAAGGGAGCTGCAAACTTCTTAGAGATGCTGGAACATATATAATGTATAATGCAGTAAATTGTACAGGCTAGGCCTTAAAGTTAACCTGTATAGCTAAAGTAGTATTTTGCTGAGTTTGGGGTTTTTTAAAGCAAGGCTGGGAGTGTAATAGTGTAATCCAGTTGTGACTCATGTCTGTTAAAAACTCAGAAGACAGCCAGATGTTACTGGGTGTGAGTCTGTGTCTGCACACTACAGAACAGTTTAGCAAAATAATTTGCTGGAGCTCTTTAGAGGAAGACTCCCTTGCCATTAGGTTCATGAATTGGACTTGTTTTTCCTAAGGATTCTGTTTTGTGGAAGAAAGCCTTGAAAATACAAGTTTACCCAGATCTAGCTAACGTTAGAAGAATATGGAATGTGGATGTGAAAATCGGGCTTTCCTTTCCTAAAAGTTGCAGTGAAGGGTCTGGTTCACAGAGTACTTGCATGCAAAGCTTGAAAGGTTTCCTTTCAGTCTAATTTGAGTTATTGGTGAATGGAAAAATTATTACCCAGATGGAAGAACTTTTCCCACTTTAGTTATTCTGATGTGACAACAGGCAACAGTATTCTTTGAGGCTTTTTG
Source organism: Buphagus erythrorhynchus (assembly GCA_013400855.1). Taxonomy (NCBI): domain Eukaryota; kingdom Metazoa; phylum Chordata; class Aves; order Passeriformes; family Sturnidae; genus Buphagus; species Buphagus erythrorhynchus. Next base: position 8,100 of record VZTT01056312.1, read on the forward strand.
TTTTTCTAAAAACAATCTTAATCTCCATAATGTGAGCAAGTGAAGAAGTTTCAGTGAACAGGATAGTTTGAGGGGGAAAAAAAAAGAGAAAAAAGTTGAAGCATGTAAAATGAAGCTTGGGTAAAGTCCCAGTATCACTACAACTATGGATTCAGCTTTGAGGATCTGTAATAAAATACTGCTATCAACTTTATAAGCTTTCAAATGATCTTAAAAATCTCAGAAGGAAATAAAAAGAAACCCTTACTGAGGACTTTTCCTGAAAACCTTCATAATCCTTTCAGATTCTGCAGGGATTTTGAGTCTCAGCCATGTCGGATAACTCTTTCTCTTAGTTAATAGTAGGTTTGACAAAATTCTGCATGTTCCCATTTAAGAGTTAGGTTTTTGAAATGAACTTTTCAAAACTGTTTCAAGACAAATATTATTAAACTCATAAACAAAGCAATTTCAAAAATATGCATGGCTGTATATGGCCTTTGTGTTTGTGTTTTAATATAGATTGATTACAGGTGTATGTCTGCCTTCTTTATAGGTTATCTGCTGGCAACTTCAAGCAAAGCATGCATTAATTTCTTGAACTGAAAAGTAACCTATGCACTTCCCTTTGAAATACAAATAGATCAACAGAAGAAAATAGCTTTTCATAAATTCTCCTGGAAGTCAATCTATAAACCAAACCAAATGTAGATGAGGAGTGAAAGATGCAAGCTGTCTGCTTCTTTTGGTCTGCTTTATTTTTAAAGTGCTGTTAGGAGCAAATTGTTCTGCATTCCTATGCTAATAGGACACACCAGTCATGGGAAAAGGTGTTTGTAGTTTTGTTCAGGGTTTGTGAATTAAGGGTTATTACTGGAAATGGCTCGTTTACTCTGTATGGGACTGAGACACAAAGTCTGAGTCCTCCGAAGCTTTTGTAAATACACGTTGCAGAATCTTCCCAGACTGAGATGTTTGCCTGTTTGTAGCTGGCTAATCCAGAAGTGGTTTCCTGATAAGGTTAATGCCCAGTTAATTGCTCCTAGCCTTGACACACAGTTTAATTGCTATTTGGCCAACATATGCTTGTTGCTTGCTCTGTGTAAAATTCTAGCGGATATAGTGATGCAAACTACAGGCTGGTGGAGGGCAAACAAAATAAATACAGTATTTTATGTTCTTTTAATTCAGGGCCAAGTGGATTTGGATGAAGTGTTTATTTAGTTTGCTGGCTGCTTCAGATGCTGTGGCATATTGATTCTTTTTATTACTAGCAGCCATTTTACCTGACCTCTCTCAGATCCAGTAGTTTAAAAGCCATATATTTTAACTTTACTTATGAGCAAGGACTGAAATGCTGTGAAAGCCTTTTTATTAGCAGAGCTTTGCCTTACTCTGTGTTCATGTGTCACCCATGGCAACAATATTTAGAGCATCTTAAATTAGAGCGGCTGTTGGGCAGCTCGGTGGTGGTGGGGTTAGCAATAAAAAGAGCTCATAAATATCTCAGGCATGTAGGATTCACTGATCAAAGTGTGGGCAGGTGTACAAAAGCAATGCCATGGTTAGCAAAAGGTATTATTTTCCTGGTTATTTTGTTAAAAATCTCTCTTTTCTTAGTTTTAATGTTCACAGATAAGGAAGATTTTTTTTAATTGCAAGTTAAATTGCTGATATTGAAATGTATTTTCCTTTGCTGCCTCGGTTTTTTCTTTTTTTTAAAAATAATCATCTTCCTTGTTTCATTAGCATAAATTAATCACCAAACTACACTTAAAGCAATATTTAACATGCAGTTTATGTAAGTATTTATAAAAATGTGCCCAGGAAAAGAATTGACACATAAAAATGACATACCACTCTTTGAATTATAAATAATATGATTGTTTGGAATTTCTTTCTGCGTTCGCATATAAAGAACTCAAAAAAGCTTTAAATTAGTGACATAAACACAAAGCTTAATATGAACTTCTGGCATCCTTCTAATTTATTACTTCTGATTTAAATTAGTAATTTTTAAAAATATTATTTCAGGCTTGATGACTAAGACTGAGTAATAATTCAGCTGCTTACTTTAAAGTAGGCTTGAGACTTAACAAAAAAGATCATAACCATGATTTTAATGTAAGTTTTGGCTTGCTTTCTTCTGTTCTGGTACTGAAGAAGTTTCCTCATCTGTCCCACTGATCAAAGGTAACATTCTAGATGTTAGCCTCATACCGTCAGAAGTGACTTTGTTTAAATATTAGTTCAGGGACTCTTTACTTCATGTTAAACTTTGGCCTGGGAACAAAAATGTTGGTTTAGTTTGAAAAGCATAATTTATATCAATTAGTCTCAGAAAGTGTCACATTTCCCAGTCTTTTAAGGCTGGATATAAATGTTTGACCTTTTCAGAGGGCGGGTGTGGAAGTAGAAATCAAGCAATCACAGGGCACTGCAATTTTTTTACTACTACTCAGTTCCAGACTGATCAATTTACAAGGTGCCTGAAACCACTGGGGAATCCTTTTTCTAAAAACTGGACTTTTTCCTGTCTGCATTACTTCTCCTATTGCAGTTTTCTTCTAGCAGGTTGTAACAGCTATATCTAAAGTCGGTTTATACTTAAATATCCTTGAGGAGAAAGCTCCTGCTTTGTACAAGACAAGTAGCTTGAGTTATACTGGGACCTGTTTGGAGGTCAAGTGCTTCAGGTTGCACCAGCTAGAAGGGAGGGCACTAATCTGCTGGAGAAAGGGGGATTCAGATGTCTAGGAAAACTGCACTGGATGCAGAGCTATATTGTGGACTGGAGGGTTGTGTAGGGTAGACTTCTGTAACCAGATGAAGAAAAATAATTATTTCAGCAGATAAGATCACAGGGTTACTATGCAAAGACAGGCTTGGCTGCCTTTTGTCTGACATTCAGCACTAACCTAGGAAGTGCATGTGCCCCTTCACTGAGGCTTTTGGTTGAACCTCTGTCTCTGCTTCTAATTCTAAGCTTTAATGTTGTTGCACTGGGAAACTTGTTAGCATTTTTGAGACGTTTAATGCTATACATATTCTTTTTGAAATAGTAGCACATTTCATTGCAACGCTGTTGTTTGTTAGTGATAAGACTGTAGAAAACAGCGACACCAGCATATGTTTCTAAGATGACAGTAGTGCATTTTCACTTCTTCCCTAATGGCTACCTTATTCCAAACATTTCCTTTTCAGCTGGCTAAGGTTCAGTGTAAATTCTGGGCCCCAAATTGTGATCTGTCATTATTCATAGCTGAAATTGCAGTTTGTGCAAATGCAAATGCAGGCTAAATTGCAATCATTATATGTAATAAATTTTTTTGAAATATCTGTAAATCTGAAGATGTAGCTGTCTCTTACAATCAGAGAACGTGTTAAATTCTCCTATGCTTTGATTTCTCTTTATTAGATTTTGTTTTTCTGTCAGTTGCAGGGTTGTTTTGTGTTCAGTATTATTTAGAATGCTTAGATTGAGGTATTAAATGAGCAAAACTTTATATCTTGTCTTTAATATGCAAGTGCAAGATAGTGATTCTTTTCTTGCTTTTCATCAAGCCCTTAATCTTTTCAATGTCACCTATATAAATTAGTGTTGAAGGAAAAGCTGCCGTGTGATCTAAGACTTTTCTACAGAAATGTTATATTAAAGCTCTTCATTGAAAATCACAAGCTAAAAGATGTAATGACTTTTAGATTCCTCCTTCCTAAATCATTCTCTGCATTGAATTGATGGATGATTGAAGGAGTATCTGAATATAAGTGAGAGGAAAAAATCCTTTGTAGTTGTACATACTGTGAATCCTACCAGAAATAAATGAAACTACATTAAACAAATGATTAAGAAAGAATGGAACATGAAGTAATTTAAGTCAGCATGTGATGTTGCAATCTTGTAGAGTGAGGAGTTGGTGCATTGGGTTGGGGTAGGCCTGAGTTCAGTGAGCTCAAGCTGAACATCGTGAATGTTACTCAAGGTGTGTGTCCAGAGCAGGCACTGAGCTGTTCCTGCTTCCTTCGAATCTCACTCTGAGTCCTGCCACTAAAGCAGCCACCATTGGTGCTTCATGCTCAAACAGTTGTTTGCCTGCTGAAGCAGTCCCATGTTCTCTCCAGCATCCCAGTGTCCACAGGTTAGAACATTCAGTGTTTTCATAACTATTTTCTCTTCCCTAGAGCCACATGAACCTCCGCTATGTGCAATGCAATAGGAACCAGAACTCTGTGTGTTTAGGGCACTGGTAAAAACAGAATCAAACTATTCATAATTTGTTACAACTTCGTATTTATTGTATTTTCTCAGTCTCAGTGATGCTTTCCCTTCGTTTTCCTTTATAGTTTTTTTTTACCTCACTGTGTCTTTCAAAATGTAAATAGTTAGTCTAACTCACATAAATATGTTTCTCTAAATATTCTCCTTTAGGCATATTCCTGTGGTTTTGGTTTTCAAGAAGAAACATTATCTAGAAAATAAAGTTAATGATAAATATATAAAATGTTTGCTCTTTAGGGTGTCTTGGGAGTTGTATTTCATATAGAGTGACAGTGATTCATAGCTTCTCTTCATTTTGATTATCTCTGTACGTGCCTTTGGGGTGGTTTGCATTGCCCACAATGCTGTGTCATTTGTTTCCCTTTGATTTTCATGACTGACATCTTGATTTTGGCATATTTCCTTCAGTTGGGCTATAAAAAAAAAAAAGGGAATGTGCAGATGTAGGAAAAAGATAATCTTGGAAAGACCTGACTGATAATAATAGTAATAAAAGAACAGAAAGCAGGTTTACTTTTACCGGTACATTAAGAATTAAAAAATCTGTGTTAGCCATGTTGGCATTGAGCAGAAAATTAAAGTATATGTAACACCATCTTTCAGTTAAAGGATGATTACTTACAGATAACATCTAAGAACCAGGAATTTTATTTCAGCCAGTCTAGGCAGGTAGTGATGTCAGCTCTTGTTCTCTCTTATAAATTCAGGAGAGATGTATAAAGTAATTCACCATTTATAAAAACAATAAAGTGGATGCTTCAGTTGGCTTTTTATCATTGTACTACAAGAAGCAGTAAAAGAAGAGCTCAAGAAGGTAAAATCCATAAAAAGAAACATTTTAACACAGTGAGCAATTGCATTTCTTATTGCCAAACTATGTTTTTGTATTAAAAATCCAGGTAAGGCTAGATATAAACACACCATGTATCCCCAGAAATGCTTGTTAATAATTTGTAAAAGACAAGAGAGAGCTTTTGTTCTTTATTTGTTTGTTTGGGTTTTTTTTTTACCCATGAGATAAATAATCACATTTTCAGGCTTACAGCAGTTCTAAAGGTCTGCAGAAATGAAAAAGTTATTGGCATGGGCAGGGGAAGGAAATTTCCCAATTTGGGATGCAGTCCTTGTCCATTATGGAATCTTGTGCATTTTTCTGGAAAGCATCCAGTAATAGATGCTGGCTCAGAAAGCAAGGGGACAGGTCTCCCTGCTTAGGGACGCTCTTTAGCTCCTGTGTCTTTAGCTGTGCTCTAATATGTGATTACTGCAGCTCTATAATGAAAAGGGGGAAAAAAAAGAATAAAAGTTGAATTGTAAAAAAACAGAAAGTTCTCACTGTTAGTGAAAATTCCTAATAAATTATTACAGTCTTAGAATGGGTCAACTGAATGCTCAATACCAATCTGTGAGTAAGGGTCCTCAGTAAGTTTTTGAATAAATGATACCTCAGTGTGCTCAGGTTTAAGGACTGAGTCACAGTGTGTCTGAGGAGGCTGAGCACACAGCTTGCCATCTGTGTCATGTGAGTGCATCACCCCAAACTTCAGGTGTTGGTTGGATTTTCTTAGGAATGGCCTTCATACCTTGCAGTCTTCCAGTCTGAGGAACTGGCTCAGCTTTATATAAAACAGGCTGTAACCAGCATTTAAATCGAGACCTTTTTTTTCAGGTAATGAAGCTTAGAGCAATTGAGTGTAGTACAGCTTGCGGTGGGATGTGTGTGTGAGCACTTGTGTACTTTTCTGCCAGCCAGGCAGCTGTAGCAGCAGTCTGGAGTCAGCACTGGCTGCTGGACCGCTGGAGGCAGGGACGTGCCCAGCCCTTCCCTGCAGACTCTGCGGTCACCTGGGAGCCATTCCCGGTGGATGTTCCTCCCGGGAGCATCCCTCCCTCCCTCCCGCAGTGTGCTGGGGCCCGCCGCCTGCACAGCCCCTGGCAGCCTTTGCCCTCAGCCCCTCGGTTTGCAGCCCAGCCCGGCTGCCTGCTGGGTTGCCCGGGGCCAGCAGCCGTGCCAGTGGCTGTGTCCTGTGTCCTGCCAAACAGCCCACCAAGGCTGGCTGGTGACTAAAACTTCAGAGAGCTTCCTCTCTGCCTATCAGTGCCTTTCACTTGGCCTTTTTTTCACAGTTACTTTTCCCTTGGTTTTTCTCCTTCTCAGCCTGTGATAGGCACTACAGTGCCTCCTACTGATGCACAAGTTTTCAGTGATTTTTATCACCTTTTTTAGCACCTTTATGTTTTACACTGGTCACTCTCTAACTCCACTTTAGCACTTGCTAATTTGTCAATAATGGTAGTCTCCAGAATGGCAATTAGTGAACAGAAGAAGGTTGCACTGTGTGATGGAGCAGCCAGGCTTCCCTTAAACCTGTTTGTCTCCACACACACCCCCAATCCCCCACTTGTTTTCAGCTACATATCAGTCTGCAGGTAAAGGAAGTGTAAATTGCTTTATGTAGGCACTACTGACAAGTCTCTATTTGGTGCCAATTCTCAGCTTTTTTTACTTTTAAGAATTCACTGAACATGCTGTTCAGATTTACTTGCACTCTAGGATTGCTAAAATCACAGCAAATCCTACTAGCAAACCTGTCTTTTCTGTGACCCTCGAATCTCTTCAGGCATGACAGTATGGACATGTAGGTGAAGGGCTTCTGTTATGTTCTCCTGATGCTTTTGTTAGTGCTACTTGAAAGTTGAAAGCAAAAGCACTTGTGTTCTCAAAGACAGAAGGCATATTGCACGGCAAAGTCTCTTACTCAGTGTTTCTATGACACATTTACTGTTCTGCCATATAAAAACTAAGTAGATGCTACAAAGGCTTTTAAATTAAGCTGTGAATTTCTTCATTGATTGGAGTGCATCTATTCATTGAATTTTGTTCTTTACTTATTCCACTATCATTTTATTAATACTAATTAACACAAATGCTGCCACGAAATAAAGCCTTTCTAAGGTCATATAGTCAAGCATTTAAAGAGAGAGGTTTGGGATACAGTATTTCCTCTGTTTTTCTGTGAAGTGCTTTCTTAAGCCTGTAATCAGGGAATGAGGCAGTGACAGCAACATCATTTATGTTAACCTGTGCTTTACTTGTTTCTTGAAAATGCCGTTGTGCATGTTGGTATCATAGCACCAGTTTCAGCTTGAAGAAAAAGGTTGAGTAAAACTTAGAACAGAGAGAACTAATAATTAATCTTCTCTCGGGAGAAATGTGTTTGAAAATACCAACCATTCATACAACCTATCTCATTCTAAAAAGCAAAACACATGTTGTGTAGCAGTGTTTGTTTTTGTGAGTCTAAAGATAATGCTGTCCTTGTGACTGTTAGCAATGTCCAGTTGGATGTCACTGGCAAAGGTGGAGGAAGCAGCCCCATTCTCATCACTGGCATGGGCTTTACAGAGCGAGCCAGCTATCACCCATCACTTTGTCAGGTCTGTAAATTATGTGCCATTCCCTCCAAGTCTGAATGGGGATATCTGCTGAATTAGGTTTAACTTGATGTTATTTTTAGAACAAATTACATTGATTGCATACTATTTCAAAGGCCCCAAGTAATAAAGTACACAATTAGATGTATCTGACTAGTTTAATTTCTCTGTGAGGTTTTTGGTATTAAAACTTAACCATTTGTTTTCCAGACTCTTCTGGCAAAGATTTTGGTCCTACTCTGGGATTAAAGAAGTCCAGTTCTCTTGAGAGTCTTCAGACTGCTGTGGCTGAAGTAAGGAAGAATGAACTCCCTTTTCACAGACCCAGGCCTCACGTGGTGCGGGGTCGGGGATGCAATGAGAGCTTCCGAGCTGCCATTGACAAGTCTTACGATGGCCCTGAGGATGGAGAGGAGGGTATGTTCCTGATGGCACTGACTGAGGGAGCCACTTTCACTCAGCACTGCTGAGGGCCAGCTCGATAGAGCACCATGAGCAAGTGATTTAATCCAATTGAAGCTGATCACATTTTAAAAGCTGTTCACATCTTCCACTGAATAGAGCTGTCTTTGCAGTACCCCATCTAACCTTGACTGGGTTTAGTGTAAAGTCTTTCACTGATCTCCTTTGGGGGCAGGGGTGGGTTGGAGGATTTGGAACTCAATCCTTAAATAATTATGTTTTTCAAGTTTAAGAAGCAGCTGCTTTCTTCAGATTACATTAAAAATTATCTCTCTTGTTTTACAATTCCCCCTTTTCCAGCCAGGAAATTTGTTTCATGTTGTAGATAAGGCAGAGTGTATTGATAGCACCCTGCTGCTCATTCTGTCACTATGGGTTTTATAGACCTCAGTGTAGAAATACATCTCCTTTAGTATGGAGCATAAAACTGTGCTTGGATCCTGAGTCCCCCCAGCAGAAAGAACATGGTTCTTTTCCAGCCATACAGAACATTTTATCCATTTCTTGTTCAGCCACTAAAATAGAAAGATTCCAGGGAGTGAATGAAGTCATTTTGTTACACACGTTGGTTATGCCAGTCACCAGAATCTCTTGTTGAAGTAAGCTCTCTGTTTGAAACCCAGCACGTGGTTTTCTTGAACTGAAGGAGGTTAACAAGCTAGATTTCAAATAGAACAGTGCTTTACTGTATCAGGATTTTTATATCAGGAACAATAACTAGAAAAAAATTCATTAAAATAATTCTGCATTTAATTTACAATGCAAATCTGTTTGAATCCACTAGATCTGTTTAGTCTGGTTTTAAATTATTCAATTAAATGAGTAAGTGTTGTGAGTCATTTGAGCTCTTTGTAGACGCTCTTTCTGTATTTCATATGTTTGAATTTCAGTGGCCCATAGCCATCCTCACTGCTTCTTTTTCATTTTGTGCAGATGGTGGCTCTGATAAGAGCTCTCACTGTGGTCAAGAAGCTCAAAATGTGGAATCTGCCTCTCCGGGGAACCCTGAAATAGAAGATGCAGAAATCAAACAAAAAAAGGACAAAAGAAGTAGGGAGAAAGAGAAGAAAAAGGGCAAATCTAAAATCAAAGAGAAGAAAAAGAAGGAAGAAAATGAAGATCCAGAAAAGAAAAAGAAGAAAGGCTTTGGTGTCATGTTGAGGTATGGCATTTTACAAAGCAAAGCAGCCATCCATTCTCGTTATAAGATAGATCCAATGCTCTCATAAAATAGTGGAAAAATTATTTCACTTGGACTCAAATAATGTTTATGTTATTGAAAAAGAAAGCAGTTTATACTTTTACACCAAACTTGTAACTGCGGCAGAAGACATTTGGCAGACAAAATGTCTTTTTGTGCCTTTGAAATGCATTCCCATATGTCAGAAAAGATTTAAGGTTTTAGGCTTAAAACAAGCATGTATCAATGAGGAAGGATTTGTGGGGAGTATTTCTGAGTAATACAAATCCTGCTCCCACACTTAGACCTTTGCCTTCTCTTCCCTTGCTTTTCTGCTTCCTTCACAAGCTGCAGGGAGAGCAGAATTCCTTGTGTTACTGCAAAAGGTCTACTGACATTTGCAGTTGCTGAAAGCCACTACCTATGATAAAATCTTTGCTTCATGGCTTCAACCACTGCCTGCAGTGAACAAAAGTTCACTGTCCTCCCTGCCCAGCATTCAAGGGTTTGTATTTCTGCTGTGGCTGTTTGTTCTGTGGCTCTGTATACTCTAGAGTCATCAGAGTTCTTCAGGCTGTTTCCTTGCTCTTGCTAGAACCTTTAGTGCTGTGGGCAATGGTTGCTAATAGCTTCCCTCTGGTACCTGTTGACTCTGTAGAGGATTTAAGTTTAAGTAGCTCTTTGCATTCAATACCGGGTGCGTGATGAAATTTTTTGGTCACGTGGAGGAGATTAAACTGAAGGACCATGTGGTTACTTACGGCACTGAACACTTAACATTGGCTTTAGGAGGCTCTTGGTGTTTCTTGTCATGCTGTACTGTAGACAGGATGCATACATACAAAAACCACAAATATTGCTTAGGCAAGGATACATTTAACTAGTAATCCAAGAAATTCAGCTGCAAGATCATTCACTGGTCATCATTAGGACACATAATGTATGAATTTGCCTAACAGCTTTCTGTCACTATTTTCTCTAGAGTAAAATTACTTGTGTAATATTAACATGGAAGGTTTTAGCTGACTTTCTTCCTTGAATCAGCAATTGTCCTATCAACTTTTGAACACTGTGGAGACACTGTCAAAAATACACAGGCATGCCTGTGTGCCAGATTTGCGTGATTCAACAGTTGTTAATGTTCATAAGATGTACTTGGCTATACCAATCTGCTTTCAAATGGGATCTTCAGGGACAGAGGAGGGTACACACACCTGAGCATTGTGAGTGCATTTGTGTTTATCCTGTTTAAAGAAATAGGACTTAATGTGGAAGGGTAGTCAAAAACTGAATAATTAGGAGGGTGACTTCAAAACCTCTCTTGTCTATCTTAAGCTTTATATCTCTCTTCATTCTTCTTTTTAGCTCTTTGGCATGAGTAGGAAAGAGGAGGGGAGTGGCAAAAAAAGTCTGACAAAAGGATAAGTACTGTTTCATGTATCAAAAATATATAGCAGATTCAGAGTTTGAATTGTAAAGTCTTACAGGGGTATTATATCTGAGCCAGAAAGAACATGGGATGACATCAGAATGCAAAACAAGCTATTGTAGTTGACAGGAACTCTGATAATGGTCAATATGCAAAGCTGGGAACAATAGGCTACCATTTGTAGTGATTTTCTCTTTCAGAATATATTCCATATATTGCTAGTACACAAGGTTTATACATCTGCTCTTTCCATAAGCTTGTCTTTGGTTTAGATTTAATAGTCAGTCTTCCCAGTTGACAGTGTTGCTAATATTTATCTGTATGGCAGCACAGAATGGGAATTTCTATCCCACACCACTGAAAATCTCTACAAAACAACAAAGATGGAAGCAACACATAATAATAAAAAGAGAAGGAGAAGTATGTAAGAACTAACAGTTCAGCTAAAAGGTTTTTAGAGATTCTGTGTTGTGGTTGGTATTCTTTTCCTGAATTTATAAAACTTGAAAAGAAATTCCTTCCTGAAAAGGTGAGAGTATTAGGGAATCCTTGCCATGATAGGAGTAAAAGAAGGGTGCAGGCCTGTAAAGCACAGCTTAAACAAGAGCAACCAGTATGAGTTTACAAAAGAATTGGGGACCATATATCCTGGGCAAGATGAGCGAATCCAGGCTGGTATTTTTTCAGACAGAAACTGGTGCATATGACATGAAAAACAAAACCAATTGATCTGAATGTTTTTAAAGGAAATAATAGGGAACTAATAGCGGAATTTAGAGCAGGTCAAATAACTAAATAATTCAAGGGGTATTTTTTCAAACTGGAGTCTTGTACTGATGTGAAGGGTGAGGAGTGTCAGGAGGGATGGGGAGGAGGTTTGAATGATAAGTATTTTAGCAACACTGATGGAAAGAAAGATCCAGATTTTTTTATGACGTTGTGGGAATGAAACTGGCATGTTTTATTGGTAGAACATCTGTGGAAGCAAAGAGAGAAGTTTAAGATGACAAAAGTTGTGAGCTTCTGCAGCAGGCAAGGTGGCTACTAATTCTTGGCATCTTGAGAAAGAAGTAGAGAGAAGTATTTAGAAACTGAGATGAGCCCAGTTTTTGACATGATGAATTTAAATTGAAAAGGGAACCTGCCACATAAGGGGCATTAGAAATGTAAACACTGTAGTGGAGCAAAAAGGCTGGGGGAGAAGGAAATCTGTAAGTGTGCGTTTTGTAGGTACGGCAGTGGTTATGCTGTGATCTCCCATGTGTGAGACCACCAAAAGGAGGAACAGAGCCCTTGTTAGACTGACAGGAGAGATAAAGCTGAGGGGAAAAAAGTTATGAAAGCAAGTGGCAGGGGTGAGAAGAGAAAATATATTCCTGGAACCAGGCGATGTCATGAATTTTTTCAACTAGTCTGTTGACTGCAGCCATGTGACAAATCCTACCGGGAGCTGGAACCCCCGCTCTGGTGTGTTCATACTGTTTGTAGTTTATGGGCAGCTTTGTTCAGAGCTATTTCAGCTGTGCCTGAATGGTTCTGCTCTGCTGTGGGATGCATCCAAACAGAAAAACAGACTTGCTGAACCCATGTCAAGATTGGCTTGAGACAAGTAGGAATTGAGCATCTGTGGTGAAAGCTCCAGGACCAGAAGGACAATGAAAAAGAGAAATCTTGCCAGAAAGCTCAGTGCTAATTAAGACACATGCATTTTCTGGTGAATGACATGGGGTCAGGTGTAAAGGACAAAAGAAAGCAGAATTTGAGGCTAAAACAGCTGCTGGAAACGTCCTACTTGTCCACAGTGGGATTTTTGTGCTACGCTTGCTGGGTCACACATACAGCTGTAGGAAGTTTTACCTTGATAGTGGCCATGTGAATTGGCTGGCTTCTGCTTTATAATCAATAACAAAGCATTTCAAGATATTAAAACCAAATCCAAGTATTCAGCTGTAGTACAAGAATTGTTGAGCTTTAGTCTTTTGCATCTGAGATTTTTGAACATATTGGAATTGCTACTGCATTGGTTTTTTGCCTTTTTTTTTTTTTTATTTTAACAAAAAAAAAAAACAAAGTGTTTGCCGGTTGCTAACAGATTTCACTTAGTGCCTCATCTGTTGCTCAGCTGCTATTTACTTGTAGTTCCTGGTCTTTTTTTACACATACAAAAAGAAGAATGATTGCTTTCCTGCTAAGCTTTTCCTTGATTGAAGCTTTATTTAGGTGACTGTGATTCAGGGAGACCATCAAGAAACCATGCTTTTGTTTTTGTAATCATTGTTTTTTTAAAAGACCTGTATTTTCACTCAGTATTAACTGAAACTCTTGGCTGCAGCATATCAATGACTGTGGCATTTGGGCAAAGTAGGTTAATGTACTGGAGGTTTGAAATGCAGATGACACTGGTTAAAGTCTCTATAATCCAATGTGGTGCTCACTGCACAGTGTTTTGTCTCCTTGGTTGGTTCTGATGCCTGTATTGCCTGCCTTAGTTCTGAAGGTATATATGTGCTGTCCAAAGAACAACAGAAGTTGTCTTAACAATGTGTAACATTGGTCAAGAAGCATTATATTTTACTTTTTGATGTTTTCTGGCAGATCATGCTGTCGTTGCTCATGAATAGCACTAGACAACAGACAGAACAGTAAATTGATACTGTGTATCAAGAAAACAAGTACTTTAAATACTTTCATTTCTGGCGCTGTGATTAAATGGATACTTCAGTCTCAGGGAAAGGCTAGTGTCTAGCATCTAATACTGAATCTTTCTGAGAACAGAAATAATACTGAGTTCTGTGCAGACACATAAGAGCAGCAAGATTGCACAATGCCACATTTGATTCTTGGCTCATCCCTTTTCTCACATTGAGCTGACTGATTCTTTCCCAGCACTGTGAGCCTTAGAAGACTGCTGGACATCAAATGAGCTTCCCTGTACTTCTTTTTGAAGGTGTTCAGTATTTTCAGGAGAATAACTGTAGTGAAACAGCATATTCGTGCCTTTGAAAAAAGGTAGTGTCTAGTGTCATTGTCTAGAACTGTCAAAAACTTTGTGAGGAGGGCTCTGTGGACTCTTTGGAAGGGTTAATTAACCCATGGGTGCAAGGTGTTAGAAATCCCTAATGCTGAACATTAATGCAAAATGTATTGTCACTTAGCACCAAGGATACAAAGCTGACCTAACCAAGAGATGAATAAAATAAATTTTAAAATGATTCCTCAGTTTGCTAGGTGATGAACTCCAGATTTTAAATTTGTGGTCTGTAGTTATTGAATTGCTGTGCTTTGAAAAACTATCAAAATATTCTCTTCTAACAAAGATAGGCTTTGTGTTTCAAAATTAAGTTGGCAGAAGACTGAACCTTTAAATCACCAGGGAAATGTGACCTCTGCCATGCAGTGCAGCTCTGTATGCTAATCCCATAGCAGTTGTTACAGTGCTGGAGTATAATAAACATAAGTCTGTGGTTCTCTCTACCTTTGCCAGATAGTGATTGTAAAAATTCTGGGCAGCCCTTTCAGTTTTATGGATATGAAGGTAAGATAGCTAATGGACTGCAGCCACACCAATGGCATTTTAATAGGTAGCTCCCTCAAGCAGAGACCAGGAGGCTGAAGTAATAATTTTTTTGTGTGGCATAAAAATTTAAGAGTAAGTATGTAATTGGTGACTCAAGAGTTGTGCTGAAGTGGAGTGCAGTGGGAGAGCACTCTCTCATTCAGTCTTTACTTCTAGGCTGGACTCAGGAAGAAAAAACAACCAAACTTCTTCATATAAAGCAGTACTTGTCAACTTGACTGTTTCACTAGAAAATATTTTAAAATTTAGTATAGGTGAGAAAATGTCTATCCCCCAGCAGTATTGCACTTCAACCATGACTTCCANATTTCCCACATAATAGTTCATCTTAAATTATTTACCTTCCATTTCACAATATGAGCCATGAATATTTTATTTTTTGTCCCTTTAATTTGCCAATTTTCCTTTGAGCTAAGTGCCTTAGTGATTTTAATTTTTCATTCTAGTTGGAAGACAGAAATGACCCTTTTTTCATTACTACTATTATAGGCCTTGTGCTCAGAATGATACTTTTTACAACCAGCACTGTTGAGCCTGTAATGGTATTGCAGAGTAGATAGCATAATATACAGATATTGACTTCCATTAAGTATGGCACTATGATAACTTATGGAGAGGTGGTTTTTTTTTTCCCCTACTCTGTTGCCCTTAGAAGTTGAGCGTTATAGAAGAAAAGGTAGCAGTATATGAAGAAGGAGCAAATAATGAAGATGGGACTTGTTGGAGAGAGGTGGTGTATAACTTTTTAATGTATTTATCTGTGCATGATACTGGAAATCAGTATGGACCTTGATAGATAAAAAAACCCACAACTAGATTAAATTATGTTTTAATTAGGCTAAAGTTATTTTAGATTTTTTTGTCCTCAGTTGCAAAATTATCTGAGATGGATGATGTGCATTTGAAAGACAGCATCAGTTAATGCGGCAGATGAGTTATTTAGAGGCCTAGATTTCCTTTTGCATAATAAAATTCCCACTTTTCATTTAGGTGAGCTGGTAAATAAAACTCTATTTTCCTTTAAAGAGCATAAGAACATGAGAGAGAGGATATGTCTAGTCGATTTACCTCAAATGTGTCAAGTATTTTAAACTAAAATCCAAACAAACATTTTATTTTGCATGTATGACTTTTCCTTTTCCTCCACCATATTAATTCCTCCTTGGCTGCATTCATAGTCAGACTAAAGCAGAGAAAATAAGGGGGTTTTGTACTAAAAATGATCATGCAGACTGCCTACTAAAGGCTGATTTGTTTAATTAAGCATCTGTTCTCCCCTTAATATGCATGCATAAATCTCATTAACGTTAGATGTATGCAAGTGCAGTGAAGAATAGACCCCTCACTCTCATTACTGAACTTGGATAACAAGATTTATATTTACTTAACAGATCAGAGCAGAAAGTTCCCTCTGACTATTTAAAAGGACTCAAAATTACAAACTGTTTGCAAGGA
>VZTT01056312.1:38158-52962 GCA_013400855.1 Buphagus erythrorhynchus
TAAATCCTGTCCAAGAATGGTATTAACCAAAACTGGCTATGTGCACATGCAGTTTCATTGAAAATGGGTAGTGCTATCAGAAAAATAGCAAGAAATTCTAGAGACTACAATTTAAAAATACTTTAAAATATTTTCAGTATTTAGAGTAAAACAGTATGAACTGTGATTGAGTTTCAAGCTAGAGAAATGCTAACTAAATATAATTCAATTTGAAGCCTTTGTTACAAGCTGCCTCTTATAATATAGCTGGGAATCCATAATACTGTAGAGTTTCACTTGCTTTATATGAAAACATGATCATTTGCCTTAAAAAAAAAAACAACTTCATTTTTAATGTTGTAATCTTTTAATAATGAGTGGCTGAACTATCTCTGTAATTCATTACCCTTTCAGCTGTTAGATGAATGGGATGTGTTATGGTTTGTCATTATTCTCCATGGTGGCAAGGAGAGCCGGCTGGGGATTTAAATCGCCTTCCACCGCATGGGCTATAGACATGCTGATGACTTGCTGTGAGATTACATTTAGTTCCAGGATCTCTGGTGCTTCAGAGTGTAATGCATTCGCTTGCCATGATGAACAAAAGCTTCTGATGGTTTATATAGGTATACTAGGAGTGAAATGGAAGAGAAAGAGCGAAGAATGCAAGTATAATGTTGCTTTCTTTTACATATGACTGGTTGAGTACAGAGGAAAAAGTAATAAATGTATGTGAGAAGGGAAACAAATATAGTAGTTGAAATATTATATGGACATCTTCACATGTATGTGTAAATATATAATGTGAAATACAGTATAATCTTAACATTGTTATGTACATACTTAGGACTATACTGGCTCATTACCCATTGCATCAAGGATGCTCAAGTGTTTATTATGCTATTTACCAAATTATAGCTATTTCCTGAACAGCCGGCCTCCGCTGAATATGCTTGTATTCTGTCCATCTTTAATAATGAAGCCTGCACTTTGAGGCAGAAACATAGTCTGGCAATGATCAGCAGGAAATAAGAGAGAAATTGGTAATCTCTTTAGCTTTACTGTTTTATGTTGTTTATTTGCCTCTCCCAAGTATTCATTCAGGGAACTTGGGCAGCAGAGGTCAGGCAGCTGAATTTCTTAGTGGATATTAGAAACTGGGCTGAGGACCAAACAGATACCTAGTAAACTTTTTATTGTGGGTTTTTTCAATTGCATCTTAGATTTAGCTAGTCTACTCTGGATGGAGTGTTGAAATAATTTTACAAATTATTGGAAAATATCTGTGTGTCAATTTATAAATACCAGTTATTTATTTCAACTTCTGTATAGGTACGTAAAATGGATTATAGATTAATAAACACTGCTGGGAGGTAGAGAGATTCAGAGGAGTTCTTGAATATTACCATTTATAGTGGTGGGACTTTTACTTTTTTCCAAATGTAAGAGTCAGTTACACACACTGTTCCTCATACTTCGAAGCATTGCTCCAAAGTTTAACTTAGTAACACCATGCTTAATCATAAATCTGATTTTATTTCATTTTAACATTCAGAAAAATATCCTCAATGAGGTTTAAGGAAACTGTTTGGAATATAAATGTTGGCATATAATCCCTTCAGTTATTGAAAAAATAGTCAAATCAATCTCTAGGTTGTCTTTTTAGCTCAAAATGCCTTAATGTGACAGGAATCCACTATAATCTATGAAAGGAATGTCTTAATTTATCACAGAGCCCATTACTTTTGAGTTATATTTTGTGCTCTGGGTATCTGTACTTAATTCTTCACAGATAATACAGAATGAAGTCTTGCCTGTGATGTGTTTTAGAAAATTGAGTTTGTTTTCATTACCAAAGAAAAGAGTAGTTTCTTTTACTGTGGAGGTAAGTGCAGTGCCTCGTAGGTTTTTGGAATGTGCTTGTATCTCTACAAATCCAATGTTCTCAAGGTCTCAACAGCCAGCTGTGGAAGCTGGGCATTTCTTTTTGGGTAGAACATAGCTGGATCCTCTGCAGCTTTTGCATTTCCCCCTCCACACCACTAAGTTCAGTACTTCATATTCATTCCTTGTGTACTAGAGTGTGCTAGCCTGGATTAAATGCTTGAGTTTGAGTTAAAAGTACACTGAAGACATACATGTGTTCAACATTATTCTGTGTGTTTGGACATTGAAGAACCTCCAATTCTATTTAGAATTTCGTATGATGAAGAGTTAAATTCTGTTTTAAGGTATTTGAATCTACCCAAGACTTGCTGCCAATTTTTGTTGCTAACAAAGATGTTCTCCAGCCCCTAAATTTGTGCATCTGTATTTGATAAGGCTGGCAAATGTCTTTGATTAGGGTGGGGTTTTTTGCAGCAGCCGTTCAGAGGCGACTTTCATCTGTATTCTGATGTGTGTCATAAAGAAAGGTTTATCACATTAGTGAAGTGCTTAATTACATAGGAGCAGCATAGTTGCTTTGGGTTTTAAACTTATTTGGACTGTAAAAGTGAAATGTAACAAATGTTACCCCCTGCTGTTCTCATCCTGCCCCCCTTCACTCTTGGTGTCCCAACAGACTCTCTTCCTCTGTTTCATCCTTATTGTCTGATTCAAAATCTTGTCAGGGTACTTAAGGCATGTAGCAGCTTCAAGGCATGAATCAGGAGATCAGCTTTTCCCAAACAGGATTCCACATTTGTGCTATGAATTAAGGGTTTTCACAAGGGTTAGCCAGACCTATAGCAGCACCTTTTTTTTCTCCTTGAAAAGTAAACTTGACACATCTGTCACGTCTGAGGACTGGAAATTTCTGGCTTCATAGAGGAAAATGTGTCACTGTGGTGTATATTGTCTGACCTAACTATCCTAGAAATTTTTGTTCCATTTATCTCCTACACACTTTATATAATGAAGGAAGTCTCCCTAGGCATGATCAACCACCGAGAGTGAGTAAAACACAATGGTTTCAATCAAGGTTTCTGCTAACCCAAGTTAGTTGTTACTCTTCAGTCAAAGGTGCTCCTTTCACCTTGGCAACCAGTAATAATTATTTTCTTCACAGACATTGTGTAGATTTTTACTAGCCACTGGTCACAACCTTGTTCTTAAATTTGTAAGATGCTTTTTCTATTTTAGTCCTAATGTTTGATTCCTTTAAGAAAAATAAATTCCCTGTGACCTGAATTTCTGGAGTTCTGTGATGGACTCCAATGTGAATATCTTGATAGGAAATGCTACAGATTTCTTTGTATCAGCCAGACTGTAGTCCCAGCATGTGTGCGACACAATTCCAGCAAACTTGGGTTACTGCTTGTCCTGTGGAAATCTGTCCATAGCATGAAGGAGTTACCAAAAGAATTGAAGAGAAAGCCTTAAAATTCGTATGCTGCCCAGTTTATTATTACTGAATTATCTTCAAGAGCCCTCTTTTCCAGACACAATGCAGAAATTTGAACCTAGCTGAAGTTATTTCAAGGAGGGATGAGGAAGACAGTGAAAAGCATCAGTGATGTTTTTGAAAACTCAGTTTTGTTTCCCTGAGTACCCAACCTTGACTCTGAGACTGTTTTCTAGAGAGCCTGGAGTACTCAGAAGTGGTCAGTGGTAGAGTTAAGGACCCTGGAAGCCCTGGCTTCTCCAGCAGGTTGCAGCTGCCACAGGGTAGCAGCAATGCTGCTAGCAGGGGAGTGGGGGGAGACAGAGTGGTTGGGTTTCCTCCCATCTCCTTGGGCAGTATCCTAGCAGGGATACTCAGGGGATGCTCTGGATGGCTCCTTCCAAGGCTCTGGGATGCTGGGGAGCAGGAGTGCTGGTCTGCCCTGGAGCTGCATGCTGTGAGGTCAGACTTGGTTACAGGAGGTCAGGTGATCTGCTAAGAGTCACAGTAGGAGGCCTTTTTTATTTGATGTTAGATTGATGTCAGACCAGCTTTTTTACTGCAAGGTGTTAAATCTCTTACAAATCTTTGTCAGATATTTTTTTTCTTCCAGTTCTACAGGGGTCTGTGGGTGGCCTCATAGAAACTGTCAAAGCAAACAGCAACTCCACCCTAAAAATTGAACATTCAAAGCACATGCAAAAAAGAAAGGTATAGCAAAGCTTTCTTTGGCACTGCATAATGGTGTGGAGTGTCTTTTCCTACTAAACATTCAGTGCAGGCATTTTTGATCTTTAGTGTCCTGCATTTCTGTGAACAGGGTTCACGTGGTCAACACATGATCCTGAAGGTAATTTACCTTGAGGTTTTAATTGGGTTATTATTGCTGACAGAATAAAGCAACATATGTTTCATTTGAGGTACAGGTACAAATAGATACTTCTGCAGCGTTTTTTTCTTCCTGTGCCTGCTTCTGGTAGTGGTTTTCTGACAATTATCAGGATGGTCCAGGAGCAAAATACCTGGGGTGAAGAGAGCTTCATCTTCTCTTGGACCTTCTCTTTTTCATTTTGTATCTACCTTTCTCAGACTGGAATATCATTATAGAAGCTTGTTGCCTATGCATATTTAGCTGTATTTTTTTAGCTAAGCATAAAATTAAAGACCCATTTTACCTTACCTGTGTGGGAAGAGAGAGAGTGAGGGGGTATACTTTATATGCTACATGCATGTTAGTTACTCTTCGGTAAAGAAGTGACAATAACCACACTTTTTATAAAGAGGATTCATGTTAAGGTAGGTCTGCAGCACTGGTCTGGCTCTACTTTGCAAACAAAACATGTCTCTCTCATAGCATTCCAAGCTACTTTTGTGTATGCATGTGGCAGTGAATCTGGAATACATCTTCCTTTTTATTTGAATTCTCTTACTTTACTTTTCTCCTCCTCTTCCAATAATGTCACCACTTGGGTTAAATATTTCACTATGGAAAATCTTACATTCTAGAGGCAAGAGCTACTAAGACAAAAGAGGGTAAGTAAGCAAAGGTAAAAATGTGCATTTTTAAATCTAGAGCAGCAAGGTCTAAAATGTGAGAGTTGCAAATGTAATTATGAAAATGTCAACAAATATGCAGATGTTTTATAATGGCTCTTACTGAATGAACTTGTACCCCAGCTGACTTTTTAGAGATGAACTGTAAATTCTTTCCTTTTTTCTCCTGCTTGGGCTGCTCCATCCCATACATGCAGGTGTTACACTATTACTTTGAAACAAGCTGTAGAGATGACCCTGGTTCATCTCCCTGGGATAGTGTAAAGCCCACATAAACAGAATAAGGATGTGTTAGAAGCATTCATAATAATTCTGAGAGGCTTAGGACTCAATCTGGAAATTAAGAATATGTCAAAGGAATGGAAAGCTTAATTGACGATCTTAACAAAAAAAAAAAATAACCAGCAACAAGTAACCTGATAAATGGCACAGACTGTTAATTAGATGTCTAAATTTACCAATTGTGTCAGGAAAATTAGGACACTGGGAACAATATGTCCCTAAGCTGCTCACTGAACAACTGCTGTAGTACTTATTTATATTTATCTGATGAAGAAGTACGTGCTGAAAGGAGCACAGGCGGAAATCTCTCCTCTCTCACTAGCCTGAAGCTCCCAGGCCTCTCTTCTCACCAAGTCTCTGTGTCCTGATATTCCCTTGTCTGAACTAATCACTGTAATATGTGGCCACAGGAAATATTAAGCTGTTACAGAATTTTGATAGTATATATACAGGAGAGAACCATGGGCGACTTCTGAGGCCTAATGTTCGGTGAAGACTACTTATAAATTCCTGTTTGTTTCATCAAGAATTGGGCTGGACCCACACTGATGAGAGAAAGAGGGAAGTTAGACTCCTACTTAGATTTCTATTATTTAAGTATGTACATATTTGAATAAGCGTGTACTGCAAAATGTGGTGTGTTTACATATGGGTATGGTTATGTGCATATTTAAATACATTTATAGCTAAGTAGGCACACATTTACATCATACCTGCATGAGGACCCTGTTGCCCTGGTCATGGAGATGCTTCCTACTGCACCTCCAGCCAGCAGGCAGCTCCCAGCCATGGGGAACACCATGGCTCACTTCCCATACCTCCTGACCTAGGCTTTTGTGCAGGTCAGGAGAGATCATCATTTCAGTGATCACTAATTGCCTCTTAATTAGAAATAACTCCTTAAATTTCTAACCCAGTCTATCCTTTTCTGTGTACCTGGTACTAGGCAGGGCTGCCTACCTTAGAGATAATAATGATTTTTTGAAAGATAGATGTTTTGCTTATTTCTGAGAGTTGGAAGTGATAACTATCTAGATGTATTCTCCCCAGAGTCTGCTTTGGGCTAGTTGGTTTGTTTTTAATTCAGAAGGAAGTTGAGAGAGGACACATTTGCAGCTGGCTGTGTGTGCAGAGCTGTGTGTTGAAGGTGCCTGTGTGTGCCCTGCTGTTGGTTGGAGCCCATGGTGCCAGCCACCAGCCACAGCCTGCTGTGTGCATGGCTGCAGCCCTGCTCTCCTCTGCTTGCTGATGCAAGTGCTGCTGTGCCAGCCCTCATTTCTGCACTGCTGAGCCATGTATTGGTTGGAGCTGTGCAGAATGGCTTGAGAGATGTGTTGGGCAGGTGGCCACTTGAATCCTTTGAAGGGAAGATCAAGTAGTTTATGCAAGCTGCAATAAGAGGATGATAGTAATAATAAGAACTCATAAGAGTTACTGGTCACAGATCCAAGACGTAAAGGGGGAGATACTGGCATTGTAGGGATAGGAAATATTTGTATGGGGTTTTTTTTGCAACTGTAGCAGTGAGAAAGCACAGCGGTATCTGAGGTAGCTGGGAAGAATGTGTTCCTAGGACAGCCTTGGGAGAGAGATCCCTGGCAGTGGCTGATGCTGATCCCCTTTATCCAACTGCAGCTGATTCTCTGCAGCTCTTGAGCAATCTACACCATCAGTAGTTGCTAACAGGAAAAAATACTAGCTAAGATAGATTATGGAATATAATCAAGTCGACCTGCTCTGCAAGCATCATCAAACAGAGCATTATGGACTTCTAGATTTGTATAGGTACATTTCTGGTATTGAATGAAGGTGGAGTGATGACATTTCTGCTATGAACACATTCTGCCTAGGAGAAGGGTGTTGAAAAAGAAAATTGCATAGCAGCCTTGCAACATCTTTTTTCAATGTGATGTTGTACAAGGCATGGTCTTGAATGAGTGGAGATTTTTTTAAGAGTTCAGATGAGAAGTTCTAAGGAGCTCTTGAGGTAAAAGTAGATCGGATCAAAAAAGTTCTGAACAAATTTACTGTATTCACTTTTTCTTTTCAACTTTGGTGTGCCTGATTTTCTCACTGAACAAAACTAGTTCTACTCTACAGTTGATGTCGGATCAAAACAATCTTGTGTATTCTGATTTCAGTTCCACTTGATCCAATACTGTCTGACTTCTGTCAACACTGAGGTGAGGCAAGGGGTGTGGATAATGCTGGATCAGAATGCAGGCAGCATAGTTGAAAATTGGTTAATCTCAAAGTAGCTAATATAGCTTGTTACCTCAACCTTAGCATTACCTCAAGGCCTCCAGCCTTTGCCCAGAATAAAAACTTCTGTGGGAAAGACTGCATCCTACTGCTCCTTGGCAGCCCTTTGCTGCCACATTCCAACTGGAGTTCTAGGCTTTGTCGCTGCCTGAAGCCTATGGGATATCCCATTCTCCTGGTGATCAGGAGGCTTGCTGATTGACCTTGTGCACAACAGTACTGTTTTCTTTTTTTGCATTTATTTTGTTCTAGATGAGGGTAACAGGCAGAAACAGTAGGAAAGGCAGAGCTGTGAGGATCCAGCCAGATAAAGAAGTTTCAACTGTCAGTTCTTCAGTTTTGTTCTGAGCTGCTGTTCTGTGAAATGGTAAACTCTGCATCTACTGGGGGAATTAAAAAGATGGGCTGGAATGAAATAGACCTTTCTCTTTTGGCCTTGCTTCAGGAAAATGAACATTGCTTAGGATAGGCTGTGATTGGAATCACAATGACATGGAAAGCTTGTCTTGAGCTTGTCTCCTAAGCCACGCTTGAATTCAGGGAACAGCTACTAGAAAAAGAAGAAATGCCCAGGTGGGGTGTTGTTCATGCCTCTGTTCATATTTGGCTTTGACTACTTGTGCTAGTAAGACAAATTGGAATATGGTGTCAACTAAATACATTTTTAGAAAATTCTGATAACAAACATAAAATCAGGTCAAGATATTTAGTGCACAGCTTTTTGCTTTTCAGAATCTCCATTTCACCTTCTGGAAACATCTTGTGCAAGATAAGAACCTTTGGGCACCTTCATTTCTTTACTTTTTCACTTGTTTCAAACACCACTAGCCACATTAGGTAAGATGAAATTCTCACTGTCCTCTGTGTAACAGGAAAGTACCCTATTTGGAACCAGTTTTCAACCAATCTGTTAAATACTAGTGATTTTGGTAAAGATTTCCAATAAAAGTATAGGGCATTAGCTGGCATTTACAACTCTGCTTATTTAGAGAATATGCCAACTAATTGCTAGAGGAAGTACATCTAACAGTACAAAAGATGTAGTTGTTAATTCCAGCTATTGTGAGTGGACTTGGGGGGAATGTTTTTTCCACATGTACAGCTATTTTTTTACAGTTATTGAAATTCAGGACCTTGGATTTGACCATAATTTCTGCTTTACATTCCTGTATCCTGTTACTTCTTTTTCCCAAGAATCACTGGACTATATTTGTAGTGATACTTGTCTTTTCAGCAGCAGCTGGAAAAGAGACAGTGGTACAAGTGAGACAGGAGGTGGCAGGGAGATGTATGACTGCTAGGAGAGGGGTAAAAGGATTTCGTTTTCCCCACATGAGAAGAAGAACTGAAGTCAGACAACTGGGCTTTTAGTTATAGGACCATGACAAAATAGCATCATCATGGCGCTCTAAATCAAAAATGCAACTTCATCTGAAATTCTGTACATCTTTGCAGTTGTCTAGGTACACAACAATAAAACTACAAAGATAACTCAATTATTATGACAAAAAATTGCTTTAAATGTTATAAGTCATAAATCAAAATAAATAGTGGCATAGAGAGATCAAATGATGAGTGGTATATATAGTTGATAAATTAGACACTCTTTTCACCCTTTCCTATGCTAGGAGACCAAGCATACAGCAAAGAAATAGAAATGCAGATACTTAAATTGTTTCACAGTCAGGTCTCTAGTTTGTTTTACAGATTAAATACTTTCAGCTAAATGTAATTCATCAATTGTGATCGCTCGTGTGGTGCAATTTGTGTTCATATGGTTGTGGGGGTTTTAATGCAGTAAATTTTTGGGCCCATTGCCAAAACATGTTTTTCAAGAAGTGCAGAGTGGCTTCTCCTCCCCTGTGTTTGTGAAGGTAGTTTTTAAACAACAATTTATCAAGTTAAGAAATAGAAACAGTTCATGTGATCAGTTGCAGTTCATGATGAATAAGCAGAACGTTCATGGTAGTGAATACTGATTGTGTTCAGTAATTCATGGGTAACTTGTAAGCCAGAATTTTTCCCTATCAATTGTTTGATGGACAACAGCTAATGTCTAATACATTCAGGAGAAACTGTGGTTGTGTCAAGCACAGTTTGGAAACAAAAGAGGCTTTAGGTTCATTGACTGCCTACACAGACTGGAGTAGTTTTTTACCAACACGATTTAGTTTTTATTCATGCAGTGATACTGGCAGCTCCTGTGACAGAAGCTTTAGAGAGAGACAGACAGATAGATAGGCTGACTTCATCTGTGTTGTTCAGTCTTCTATACCACTATGGGCTTTGAATTTAACTTTTTTTTTAATCACCCTCACCCTAATGAAGATCCTTTTTAGAATGACTTCTTGGAGTTAAGATGGTAAGATGCAAAATTTTTAAGGTATCTCTTCTCATTTTGGACTCTTGGTAAAATTAGCACTAGTGGTTTGGTATTGCAGATAGTTGAATGAGTGAATATAACCTTAGGACATGGAGCTGTGGAGGTAATGAGAAAAGAAGAAAAAAACCTTTGTTTGGTGAACAAAGCATTCCCGTATCTGAGCAAGAAAGCAGAGATTTTTCCCTACACTGTCACACAAAAATTACCTGTCTGGCAATATAAACAGCAATAACAATTATTTTTAAAATAGTGTATGAACATTTGTGTTTGGGAGTCAATGTGTGAAAGGCAAGAAATATGCAAGAAGGAAAATGTTTTGGGAATCTGGGCTCTTGATGGTGTTCGTGCAATTTCAAGGTACATGGTTGTAGTAGCTAGCAAAGTAAGGTACTTGTTTTAAACACTATTCTAGCAATTTTCTCTGACTTTGTCCAGAAAAATGTATTTCTTTATCTGATTGTACCAGAATTACTTCTTCTAAGATTCAAGGAACAGGAGTGATTGCCAGGTTTTCATTGAAATCTTCCAAAGAAATTTTCTGGCTCACAGTTCATGACCAATACTATTGCAAACAGATATGACAGAACTCTATAGTTTATGTAATTGACTAAAACTTTCAGTGAGTTCTGATATTTATTTTTTATTTATAAAGTGGTACCAAGGAAAAGTCTTTAGTATGTTCAATTTAGCTTATCAGCCTGATGAGAAAGCTTGTTGTTTAATGACTGGATGAAACCTTCCCCATCCTGAACCATTGTCCTTCAGCTGCAGAGCCACATTTTGTGAGTATGTTTGAGTCCTTTCCTTTTTCCTGTATTGGTTAGTCACTCTCTCTTGGCATGAAAGTAGCAGTGGAGTCCTGGAGGGTTGGCAGTCTGGCTGGCTGGTTTTTATATGTGCCATGTAGGATTACTCTTGCTGAAAATAATCAGTAACCAAAAGCCACAATATATGAGAGCTGAAGATATTTTCTTAAAGCTTAAACTCAGCTAGAACTAATCAATTTGATTCCTAATAACTATTTTCAAAATCCACCAAAACCTGGTGGCAGAGGAGCTTGGCAAACACAGGCTGAAGTTCACCTTCCCTGAACATCCCCATTTCCTAGGTCCTGCTCCTGACATTTCGCTTTGTGTTGGGTTTGCTGTACCGAGGAGAATAGGGAAGAGCTTCCTCCTGAGAGCTGTGGCAGAGGGTTTTGCTTAATTAACTGGCAGAGGGTATGTCTGAGAGTGACAGACAGTGCCTCCTTCAGTCCCGGAGTGGTGTTAATTTCCTGCAAAATACAGGGGAACATATTCCCATCAGTATGTCCACACAACTCTTAGTGATGCTAATGAGAGCTGGGTGCTTGTGTCGGAGGGGAAATTACTATCTGTGTGCCAGGACTGCATCCCAAATCACTGAGCAGTGGAATTGCATCGCTTCTTTGTTATGGATCATGTCTTTCAGCAGCTTTATTGTCTTTTTCTTCTATTTCTGTAGCTATCATAAGCCAAGTTTCCTAAGAAAATCACAGAATAATCTAGTATCAAGTTTGTCAGTATGCTGCATTAAGTGCTTTATTTCTGGGGATTTCTGGGAAAATAGCAGAGGGGAATTTTGGCAAGTCAGACAGGTTCTAGACTTGCTCAAAAAAAAAAAAAAGGTGAATTTGTTTCATGCAGATAGCTGTTTGCTTGAAAGCTTCCTTTAGTACAGTATGAAAGTGATTCAGCCCCCTAATCCATCACTAG
Organism: Buphagus erythrorhynchus; assembly: GCA_013400855.1. Lineage (NCBI taxonomy): Eukaryota > Metazoa > Chordata > Aves > Passeriformes > Sturnidae > Buphagus > Buphagus erythrorhynchus. The sequence continues at coordinate 49,719 of VZTT01056312.1, forward strand.
AAATCTCTGTTACCATCCAAGACACTTAAAGGAATCACATTTACAGTTCTAATTGATAGCCACTGTTTTGACAGGCAAACAGATTTCTCCTCCCAGTGGCTTCATGCAGTTGGCCTCCAGCAGACCTTACCATTAGCACAATTCTACTGAAAAGAATATACAAGCTAATAATAAATCTGTGGGGAAGGATATTAACCACAAACTACTATGTCTAATTAGTAATGTACAATAGCCAAGGCCAGGAAGGGAAGGTATTATTTATCAGAAGAACTGGTTTTGACAGTTTAAAAATGCTAAAACATCTATTATTTGTTATGCCAAAACACATCTTTCAAAATACAGTATATACATAACTCCTCTCTTACTTTGAATCTTAATGCTTTGTAAAAATGCCAGCTATGGTAAAGGCACAGAGGAGGATTTGTGTTGCTTTAGCTTTAAAAATCCGTTATGAAACCTAAAAGCAAGTCATCAAGTAGGGGTTTTCTTGGCTTTACAACCTCCCTTGCCTATTCAAGAGTTCTGTCTCTCCCTCCTATGTCTCCCTTCGAAAGCATCTCTTTACTGTGAATTCTCTTAGTTCAGAGTTTCTCAAGTACTCTGAGCCTGAGCTCAAATGAGGCTAATGCATCCTGCTGAGAAAGAGTGGTAGCTCAGCCACTGGAGAGATCTCTGCATGTCTTCACTGCATATTGCTGCTCTGTGTCTCAGAAGCAAGAGTGCTAGTGCCCAAGACACATTCCCTTTGTGCAGTCTCCAGCAGAAACCCCCAGGAAGAGGTATTTCTCTAGCAGTGCAGCAGTAGAGCATATGAAAGGAGTGTGGAGCAAGGAGGAGGAGAGTGAGTGTGTTGGAGAGAAGAAAATGGATGAGGAGAGACCTTAACGGAGATGGGGGGAAATAGTAAGGGGAAAAAGCATCATAGCAAACTGCCTTTAAAGTGAGGCAGGTGNCAGGTGGATATGCAGTGATAATGGAATCACAGCTCTGAGCTGATCAGTCGAGAAGGAGAATAGGACCTTTCAAACTGAGCACATAATTTTTACCCTTTGTGACTCAGTTTTTTCATATTGGAATGGATATGATGATACATGCTTAACATGAACTCCTCGTTAAAGTCACTACATTCCACAGAATGGAGCCTTCATGAAGACTGGCATGTTGTCTCAATTGAAACAGGGAGGGGTGTCCTCTGTATTCCTGCTATTTTTCAAGGATGTTTTTCCTTGGAGATATTGTTGGAACCCGCAGTGTGCAGGTTTGCTTCATGAAAGTCAGATAAGCCCCAACAAATCCTCACTGTGACATATAAGGGGAGGAAGGTGCATGATTTGGTTGAGAAGGTGAGCCCTGCAGTGGTGAGATGATTAGCAAGTCTGACACCTCAAAATATCATGGCTCTGAGTGCAATGTAGCAGGTTTTCAGTTTTGTTTTGCAAATGTCGTATGTTTAATTTGCCTCATGAGTTTTGTATCTGCCGTTCTGATAATGTCACAGTTCTATGTTGTTTTTCCATAGCCAAGAGGGCTGAGCAAAAAGTTTTGTAGTGCAACTGGAGATTCTCATAAAGTGCATGAGTAGCTAAAATGCTAAGAAAAGCACTGTATACTGTGAGAGTTATGACATGAGAAAAATGAAAAGTCCTTCCTCTGGCAAACATGCATTATACATATACATATAGTTGATATTTTAGTGAATTCTGTGGTCATGTGGCTGGTAATAAGAGAAATAAGAGAAAGAGACACCCAGCACAGGAGAAAACCTGAAACAAAAGATAAAATTCAGCAGCCTGTTTTTGTCACATTTGGCACCCAAAGAGCTACCCTTCAGCTCACTTCAGTTGGCCTTTTACCTGCCCCACCTTTAAGTGGTTCTCAGCTACCTGCAGAGGGCTGGAGGTGCTGCTGGGATAGAGGTGTGCTGGCTCTCACTTGACTGCAGGATTTTGGAAACCACGAAGTCAGCAAGTAGTTCTGGAGGGGCAGCTGGCAACATCAGCAGACTGCACAGCCACTCTATTTGTCTCCCACTTTGTCTTACTGACTGCACCCTAGAGGAATAGGTTCAGTCAAAAACTGCATTTATTTTTTGCTGCATGACAAATAACAAATATGCAGAAAAATTAATAACAAACCTAACTGCCTGCTTCTTTTCTCTTTCCCCTTCCCCTTTCCTGGGACTATGAAATGGAAATTAGGAAAGCAAAGTCAAGGGCTGGCTCTTTCCTTTTGCTTTGAATATGGAGTTACCATGCCCAAGACATGGATGGGATTATCATGTTCCCCTGGGGCTGGCAGGTTGCCATTTACAGACCCCTTACAGGGAAGGTACAGCAATGTTTCTCTGCACGGTTTGGAAGAGAATTAGTATTCGCTTCAGAAGAAATTACATGCTTGTAAAGGGAAATCAGGAGGGGGGAGTAACTGCTGCTCTGTGGAAGCAGGGATAAATAAAAATATATGGGAATAATTTCTTACTTTGGTAGAGGGTAATTCCACAGTGTGGTGGACAGACAGTTCTTGTTGCATTGGACAGACCATAAATTGATTTTTTTTCTTCCTTCTGATCAAGCTGTAAATCACAGCTGTCCTTGTTTACTGCAGATTTTTCTTTTGTGGTATATGTAACATAGGATGCAGAATTCTTGTCCTGGTGGACCAAAAAGACTAGCAATATGGTCACTGGATGATTGAAACATCATTTCATGGAAATAGGTGCATAGCTGCCATTGAACATTATGATTTTCCTGGTCAGATAATAGTAGTAGTGACCCCTTTTCATAAGTGCTGCCTCTAGGACTCAGACTACCTCAGCATGTTTTCTATAAATAAAGCTCCTTGAGGTATAAAGGATGACCCTTCACAGATGCCTTCTGTTGTCTGTGTTTACGTAGTAGTTGATGAGAGTTATTCCATTCCATTGGTTCAGTGGATGGACTTTGTGGGTTTACACTTCAGCTTGGGTGGTCCAAGTCTTAGGGTGCCATCACGCTCCTTGGGTTTTGTCTTTGGTCATTTTTTCTGCTGCAGAAGATTTTGCATATGTTTCAGATGAGTAGGAGTGCTCTGCTAGTAAGAATTTCCTAGTACCTGATCATCAGAATGAGTTACAGTAACTCACCTCTGTCTTTTTAAGAACAAGTTCTAAGTTTAAAAAATAAGATTATGGGGGGCTCAAAGGCTTTGGGAAGATGAGTGAGTAGATTTTGGGGTCACTATTTAAATTGCCAACATTCTGCATTTT
>VZTT01056314.1:513-13632 GCA_013400855.1 Buphagus erythrorhynchus
AGAGAAGTGTGGGAGATGGGAGAAGAGCCCATCGTGTTATTGATTCTGTTATTTGCTCAGAGTTGCAGTCAGAATTTATTGCCTAAGTATATGCTGAAGTGCATGTTGTTGTCTTGGCTTGTTGTTTTAGCTTCATGCTACTAAAAATGATACATGGGGAGAACTGGAAGTCACAGGAATGAATGCTGACCCAGGCATCAGCGGATACCAATAATCTGGGATCTCACAATTCTTTATATTTTTTTTATATTTTAAGCCTGAGCTGAGACCTGAATCTCTGAAAAAGTTTCTGTACCAAATCACAAACCGTTAGATGAGGGATAAATAAGATACTGAATATTCACTTTATATTTCATAGAATTGTAGAATGGGTTGGGTTGGAAGGGACCTTACAGATCACCTGTTTCCAACCCCCTGCCACGGTGAGTGACATCTTCCACTAGACCAGGTTGCTCAGATCCCCATTCAACCTGGCCTAGAATATAATTTGTTAAGAAAGGATTTTATTTTCTTAAATAACTACAGTGGTTTGTTAATCATTGGAGAGCTTGTTTCTTTCATGGCTGGAAGAACGCTCTCTCTCTTAGCTGGTTAAGTGTAATCCATTTATTTTGCTGGAATGCCAATCACTGAACCATTTTTCTCACAACTGCACATCATGTTTTGCACCTTCTATCATCATGTTATTTAATGTATGTTATCTACCCAAGGAAATGATGCTGAACATGATGTCCAGCTTATCACATCAGTATCACTCATATCCATGCTACTAGTGATAATAAGAATCTAAACTTCCTGACAAATGTATGTTATCTCAGGAAAATAAAGGATGAGAAGCAGGAGACCAGTCCACAGAGGATTTAAGATCAATACTTTATGCTTATCTGAAATGCTTATAGTGAGTGTAAATGTGTTTTTTGAAGGTAGAAAAGAATGATTCTGTAACTAGAGATACGTAGACCTAGTAGAATACTGTCTCTGGAGTGGTGATTATTTCTACAGAAATTACAGAAATATTCCACGTTCATGTAGTATGATTACTGAGTGAAGCTTTTGGAGGTTTACTGAAATGAGAATGAATTTACCTGCTGACAAGGTTAAATGGCAGATGGCTGAAGTATTATCTCATTTTGGTACACATTCTCTTTCTCATTCTGCCAGTTCAGGGCGAGATACTGTAATTTCTAGTACTATTAACATGAATTTTTTAGAAACCATTTACTGGAACCCAGGGCTCATCCTTAGCTTAAGGTCCCAACAAACAGGATGAAAGTGTGTTCTTAAGAATACTGTTCTAATAGTGCCATTTTTGCTTCACTTGTTTTATTGGTGAAGTCACAGTAAAAAAAATGGAGCTTGCCCTGGCAGCCAATAATCAGTATTTGAATATGTTCCACTGCAAGATATGAGCTACACGATTACATTCCTCAATTCTTTAAAGAGACCTAGGGAGCTGGAATAACACTCCTGGTTCTTCTCCTGCGTTTTTGGGTGGTATAGAGTGCTGGTACAATAAGTGGAAATGCCTCTCTTTTCTGTGAAATGGACTTAAAGTAAAGTGTTTCTTCTAGGGTACAGGAAATGTGATTTCAGAAAGGTTTGAAACCTTAATGGAAAAAAAGGTTTATATATAAAATGAGTTGTAGCTATAATGACATTTTTCACTCTTTCTTGTGTGGTTTTAAGCACACTGATTGAATGGAGAAGCTGAAGAGAAATACCTGGTGAAACAAAAATATGGAGTTTCAGATTACCTTGTTGTTCATGCCATAGCATTTGTGGGCATGATAAGTACCGTGGGAAACATCTGAACAGGCCATGGCAGAAATTACTTTCCATTTGCCCTGGGAAAGGTAATATTGGGTACCAGCTTTCAGGGATATGTGCAAGTGTGGAATTTAGACAATCTGGATTTTTAGCTACGAGGAATCTAAATCAACCCTCTCTCCCTCCTGCTCTATGTATTTTGCTGTCTTTCTGTCCTTCTTTGTCTTTTTCTTCCTTTCTTCTTTGTTTTCTCTCTTTTACTTTCTTCTGCCTCCATCTGTGTCTTTTCCTTAATAAACCTACCCATTCTGTTAGGTAAAGCTGAAATTTTGAGTTTTCTTCTGCCACTTCTGAGATATTTGGATAATCTGTTGCCATTCACATTGCAGCAGGTTAGGAAGCACAGTAGTAATTCTGATATTTTTTACCATAGTGTTTCTTCCACAAGAGGCTCCTGAATTCCATTGCAAATTCTCATTATTATTGCTACTGCTGTTGTGTTGATTAATAGACATAAACATAGGCTCGTGTGCCCAACCAGAATGGCAGTGAAACATTATAGGAGTGTTGCTATAGGGCCCTCTTCTAGGCCCTGGAGGGATGTTATTTAAAATTAGGGCTTGTCATACATTATGTTAGGCCCATATGCTCTGACTGCTCTGTGGGTTCAGCTCAGCACTGGTGCATAGCCTCCAGTGTCAGATGTAAAATGAAACTCCAGTTAGAAATCTATACCTGTCATGTTCTCATATTTTTGGGTCCCTGAGCACTTCAGGTAATTCCAGAGACACCTGTTAGCTAGAAATCCTTATAAACTGTTCAGACTTTGAAAGGACTACATGGGGATATGATTTATGGACTTGTCTGACTCTTGTCTTTATTAGAAAATTTTAATTAGGTGATGTAAACATGATGTAAATTTGGAACAAAGTGTCTGTGGATACGGTGAGGTAGTTTCAGAAGAAGGGTATGTCTGCAAAGCATTTATAATTTCCTCCCGTAATAGTCAGTGGCTTGTATGGTTTTTTCTGATCTTATTCCAAAACAAGGTTAAAGGGTAAAAGTGGTTTTATGCTAGCTTAAAAGCTGTCCAGATTTCTCTGAGCTTTTCTGACTGGTTTCCTGAAGTAGGTTTCTGCACTCTGAGGGTTTTACTAAAATACAATACTTCTTAAAGACTTCTGACATGAGGTCAGGCAGCCATGAATCAAGCCATGAGTCAAGAAAAACCTACAGGGTTTTTGTTCTCCTAGAGACCAGAAAACAGCTATTATTAGTGGATTCAAAACCAACTTCTTGGTAAATTTTATTGGTAAAAGATATTCCACTGGGTTGATTGTTTTGGACTTCGACAGCTTTGGATGAGCTATCTAGATATATAAGCTGCATTACAGGCTTAGTCTCAAAGCACATGGCAAATGCAGTTACTCAAGTAGGTCACTTGACATTTTTGTGAAGTAGGAAGGGTCTTTCCTTTTGCATTTAAGGAACATGGGAAACCAGATGTTAAAATCCTAATGGGAAGCAATTGTTAGCTTTTTTGAAAATTTTGTGTTTGATAACATCAGTCAACTTGCAGTTCTCTGTACGTCTTCTCTCAGGAAGAATTCTTTCAATACTGCACGTTTTAAGCCAATATAACAGAAAGTAGTTGTGCATTTTCTATATTTTTCCTTTTTTCGGTAGAATATGAAAGCCTTCTTTTTCTGGAGATGGAGCTATACCTTTATCAACATTTTGCAAAGCTCTGGTGAAATTCTTGTACCCAAAACTGACATTCCTACACAAAGACTCAGTTATATCTTAATGTCTTTTCTTGTTTCATTCATTATTTGAGTGTGCTAGTTCTTTGAAATTTATGAAGTAAGATAATGCAAAAGTTGTAGTGAGAAAAATAAACAAAAACAAACCCAAACTACCAATTATTGTTTACCTTTGAAAAACTCACTGCACTTCCCTGACCTTCCCTATTCCTTGTTTCTGAACAACCAGAAGTGACACTAGGCAGCAACATTGGTAATGAGCATGTATCCCAAAAGAATGGATCTGCAGAGTGAATCACTCCAAACATCTTTGCTAAATGTGTCACTGAGGCCAGTCAGGAAATTTTATTCAAAAACATGTTCCTAGTCCAAACTAACATGTTAGTCTGGATTCACCTTTAAAGACTTTAGAATAGAAGAGATTATTTCAGTTGTAAGGAACCTACAGTGGTCATCAAGTCCAGCTGTCTGACCAGTACAGTGCTGACCAAAAGTCAAAGTGTGTAGCTAAGAGCAGTGTCAAAAAACCCTCAAACATTGACAGGTTTGGCACATTGACCACTTCTCTGGGCAGCCTGCCCCAGAGTTTGACCACCATCTGGGTGAGGAAATGTCTCCTGATGTCCAATCTAAATCTCCCCTGGCCCAGCTTTAGTCTGTTCCCATGTGTCATATCACAGGAAGAAGAGCTCAACACCTCCCTCAAGGCTTCCCCTTCTCAGGAAGCTGCAAGGAGCAACGAGATTAGCCCTCACCCCCTTTTCTCCAACCTAGACAAGCCCAGAGTCCTCAGCCACCCACCACAGATATTCCTCCCAGCCCTTTGATCAGCTCTGCTGCCCTCCTTTTCTTTATTCCAGCCAGAGTGGCAAAGGTAAAAATAACAGAAATTCAAAGCAGTGTGATGCTCATGATAAGGATGTCATTCAAACTAGACTGTTGTAAGTGCAGAATAACTTCAGTTTGGGTAAAAATAAACATTCAGAGAAATTATCATTCTCAAAAGTAAGATGCCTTTTCAGAAAACCTCTATCTATATAAAAAAATACCTTGAAGAGAACTACTCTTGTCTTTTTGCTTGCTGGGCATATATGCATGAACCCAGAGGCACAAACACACACACCTGTCACATAATAATGCTGTTGAAGAGGATTGTGGGATAACATCAATGCAAAAGTCTTCTGTGATTGTGAATAATTTTGAGGAAGCAGTGTGATGCGTGTGATTGTTCTGGAGCCGATTAAAACATCAGACATTTTTTTACTATTCATCAATTTGAGCATGAGTAGGTAGATGGGAGAAGCCCATGTCCTTTGAAGAACTGCATAATTCAGACTTCATTTAATTTTCCCCAGTTTATGAGTATTCTTATTTCACATAAACCAAGTACAAAGTCCATGGGAAAAAAAAAGAAAAAGAAAAAAGAAAAAGAACATCTGCAATTTTATAACTGCAGTCTATGTGACTGAATAATTCTGCCAAAGATTTGGGAAGCAATAAGGAACAGGTAAATTATCATGTGTTCTGCTACATGTTTTTGTGACTTATGTGCAAACAAATAATGGGGTAGTAGATGAAATAAAAATATAATTTCAGTCATGAGGTGGATAAGATTCTGTTCATGAAACATTAGAAAGACTTCTCACAGAAATTTATAATTATTATATATGTTATCAACATAAAGTACATTAAATAAAAATAAAAATAAAATATTAATATAATTATACATGAATGACAAAACATAGGAAGTCATAAGGTACTATTGCCAAAGGAACAGGAAAGAAAATGACAGACCACCTTAAAAATAAAATGTGATAAGAAAATATGTACTTGCCATTATTGTATTTGGTACAACAGGATGTGTGCATTGATAAACAAATTGTGATTAATTGGACAGTCTTTGACAGTATCCGTCTTAATTGTCTGCCTTTAACTTGAGGTTTCCAAAATTCAAAACTCTAAAAAATCAAATCTCCTTAAGTTCCAGTGGGCTGTCAATTAAATTTGACTGATTATGCTCACCATTATCCTATAAAAATAATCCACAATTAATTGCTGCACTGTGCAAATTGCAGCAGGACAAGAATAGTTTACAGGCTTAGGGAAATGTATGGTAATGTGCACCCATGCTCTTCAGACACCTGAATCTCAATTTTAATATTCCCAATGTCCTTCCAATGTCAGACTTAGTGATTTTTATGGGACTCATTATAGTGCATTTCTGCTGCAATTGGAAGATTCTTTAGCATGGTTCATGGCCCATACCTGCCAGATGAATTGCTATTGCATATACATGAGGAGAGAAAGAAATTCAGGCTGGCAAAGTCAGTATTCCAGATTTGCTTTGGGAATGTTTTCTCCAGGATTCTGAGGGCTCAGGGCAAGAACTTGCTTCGAAGTCCTCAACTCTGTATGCAAACTTGGCCATTAAAACTTCCCTTTTTTTAGAATAAAGTTGTGTAACACCTGTTGAAATAAGATTTATAGGAAGATTTAAATGAGATGATCCTGTCTCTTCTTTTTTTTTTCCAGAGGAAATAAATGCTGACATTGAACACAAATAAGTAAAAATAATATTAAAAAAAAAAAAAAAAAAATCTGGTGAACATTCAACACCCAAGCAGCAGTGATGTTCTGCAGTACTGAGAGAAAGTTCCACTGGAGATTCTGAGAAATGGGTCAGAGAAATGACATTTTTCACTAAAAATTTGGGAGAGTAAAGATGTTTAAAAATCAAAGCCAAATTTGTGGTGATATTTTTTTTTCAGATGCTTCTTCATTACTGTGAGTTGAAATTAATATGATATTAAAAAATCATCAAACATACTTTGACCCATTATTGTTTGATAACAGCCATTGTCAGGGACATGTTCTACATAACCACAGAGATGTTACTAACAGCCAAATTAAAAGGAATGTTTAAATATAACCTAATAAATGCTAAACTATGTCACTTGTTATGTAGCAATAACCATAACTGTAAAAAAATAATCTTTCTTACTTACCTGTAACCATATTTACAGTCTCTCAAATCCACCTTTACAGTCAATGAATCCTTATCGTGGTCTTTTGCTTTGCTTTTCTTTCTAGTTTTTGCTAACTTGCAGCATTTTTCCCAGTCAGTATTTCACAAAGAAATATCACTTAATACATGGAAGAATTTAAGTGTATTTAATGAGGTGCATGATAAATCTAGACACCATTTACTTCAGGCAAATTTGGGACTAGGTTGCCTGCTGAAAGAGCAGAACATCTATTCCTTTATATAAAAAAAGCTAGACATAGCTATGGTCTTCATCTCAAAAGAGGAGCTGATTGAATAAAGAATGTGAGAATGTTCTCTTCAAGGCAGAAGAATTAGTTTTCAGGATAATGATATAGAGTGGTGTGGCATTAGAGAAGTTTGTCTGTAAAAAAAGAAAGACAAAATAAAGAAAGAGAAGTAAACTTCTCATTTTAAATCTACATGATTGTGAGGATTTTCCTTTCAGAGGCAATGTATCTCATAATCTTCCTGGAGTGTAAGGGGGTTTCAATGCTGTGAAGAATATTGACAGCTGTCAGACACCGGTTTTGTCAAAGCCATAGTCTGCTGCTCATCAGGTAGCTAAGGTGCTGAGACAGATTTTTTGGCAACACTGCTCCAAGAACAGGCATTTAGATGAGCACAAGGCTTACTGTACTGTTATGGAGGCATAAATGCTTGTTTTTGTGTTAGCATGGCCAGGTTTTGGTAGTGGTGGTGCTACAGGGGTGGCTTCTGTGAAAAGCTGCTGGAAGCCTCCCCATGTCCTGCAGAGCCAGTGCCAGCTGGATCCAGGATGGATCTTCACTAGGCAAGGCTGAGCCCATCAGCAATGGTGGTGACACCTCTGGGATAACAGACATGAGAAGGAAAAAAAAAGTTATTGCACAGATGTAGTTACAGCCAGAGAAGAGCAGGGTGAGGCCATGTGTGAGGAGCATCCCTGCAGACAGGCGGGGCAGTGCAGAAGGAGGGGCAGGAGCTGCTCCAGGCTCTGGAGCTCAGATTCCCCTGCAGCCCCTGGAGCAGCCCATGGTGAGGCAGCTGTGCCCCTGCAGCCCAGGGAGGGCACGGGGGAGCAGAGATCCACCTGCAGCCCTGGAGGAGCCCAGGCTGGAGCAGGGGGATGCCCAAANTGACCCTGTGGAGAAGAGCCCCACACTGGAGCAGCCTGTGGGTCGTTGCTGCCCATGGGATGGACTCACACTGGAGAAATTCCTGGAGAATTCCCCCACCCTGGAGCAGGGGAAGGGCTCTGACCCTTCTCCCTGAGCAGCAGCAGGAATGTGTCATGCCCTGACCATCACCCCCATTCCTTGTCCCATTGTGCTGCTGCGGGAGGGGGGAAAGCCTGGGAAAGAGGGCGAGGTAGCGGGAAGGTGTTTTTGCAGTTTATTTTGCTGCTCATTAACCTGCTCTGATTTTGTTAGTAATACATTAAGTTCACATCCCCAAGTTGAGACAGTTTTGCTCATCACAGTAATCAAATTTTGATCTCTCTCTGTCCTATCTCAACTCAAGAATCTTTTCTTATACCTTCTTTCCTATGTCCAGTTGAGACAGGGAATGAGAAGGTGGCTTTGGTGGGTGCCTGGCACCCAGACAGGGCCAACCCACTTAAATGCTCTACCTTAAGCAATATATTTAGAAGCTGTTGCTACAGGGAAAAGAAATATCTCAGTGTGTTTTTGAGGAACTTTCAGTAAAAAATGAAGATATGTTGCAATGCAGAAAGAGAAGGCCTTTCCAGTTATGATGGTAGAGAGGGGCAATAAATTCTAACATTATTAGAAGGTGCAAGTTCTAAAGTAATTTAAATGTGAATGAAAAGTGTTTCTTTTCATTCACACTTGAGGACCTGAAAGATCTTTCCCCCGGGAAAAAAAAAAAAATGTTTGGATTCATATGAAATACATCCAAAATTCTAATTAAATCCACATGGAAGTAAAGGATACCACAGAAAATAGTCAAAGCAAGAGTTAGAGTTTGATTTTCAAAATTAAATTGTTTTCTTTCTTGTCCCAAAGATTGGAGGATAAATACAGAAAATAGAAACACAATGCAGACTCGATTTAAAAAAAAGTAAGTATATTACAGGGACTGTCCTAAGATGCTGCTCAGCTAATAAAGGATTCCTGAAATTAAGTTAAAGTCCTGGAAGAGTTGTGTCTTTTATCTGGTGTGTATCAGGGTCTTGGCTGGTTGCCACTATTTAAGAATTCTTTACTGTTTATAGTTAATTGAAGGAACATAATTCATTTGATCTCTTTTTTGGCCTCCATCTAACATGGTATTTGTGTGCTCCTTCCTATTAAAGATCCATTATTGTCTCAGCCTTTTGCTTTTGTTACATTGTCAGGCTCCATCTACAGCAAACAGCCACAGCAAAACTAAGGGAGAAGAAATTCTGTGGTCTACCCCCCTCTCCAAGTGCTCATGCCTTGCAGGTACCTCGGTATCCAGAGACTGCAAAAAGTAACAAAAACTCTCTTATAGCCATATACAGAATTATGTTGCTCTGCAAACTTGAGTCTAACATAGGTGTTCTGATCCTGAGGGCTTTTTGTGGCAGAACTCTGAACCAGATCTTACGGAAAGAAAAAGTATCTTGGACTTGGGAACAGACCAGACGTGCCTACCATTTGAGTTTGTTTGGTTGGTTGCTTGTTTGCTTGTTTGTTTGTCATAAGAAAATAACAAGATTTTAATTCAAAAATTTGTTTTCTCTCTTTTCTTTTTATTTAAAGACATCAATTTAAAGCTAAATAATATCATTCTCACCTCCTGGAGCCCTGGAACAGCACCGTCACTAGGAAAATAGTGAAACTTTGCATCAGCAGAATGTGGGTTTAGAAATAATGTTTCAGGGTATCATTTTAAGTCCTAAAGTGTGCTGTTTAAGTCTTATTGTCCATATATATGTGATAGTATACGAGTTTATCTGTATGTACATACATTTGATTCCAGATTTAATAATCATTAGAAATAAAATATATTAGCAAAGGTTTGTGGACACCGTAGAGTGAAATTTGGAAGGTGGGTGTAGTTTTTAGCATTTTAATGCAGTTGGCATGAAGATTAGTATATAATATATATTTATTTTGTACAGAGAAATATGGTTCTTAATCCCAAATATGAGTTTTAAAGGATTTTGAAAATTCATTTCTTTTTAGAACAATGAAAACTACACCTGGCATGGAAACTGATACTAAAGCATGAAAATGCAAAGTTAGTCTAATAAAAATATTTTTTTTTGTAGGATTCTTTGACAGATTTGACTACAGTAAGACACATTAGGCATTTCAATACAAAGAACCAGGATTCTGATTTTGCACATTTTTTTTTTATGCTAAAGCTGAGCTTGTTATGGTCAAACAATTAGTGATATAATGAAGTCTACAGTGATAGATTTTTTCAATCATGGGTAATTAACAACGTTATAAAATTACTGTACTGCTTTGCTTTTCATTCTATACAGAGGTTAGATTAGCACTTTTTCTAACACGCAAGCTTATTGATCTTACAATATTTTGTAAGAATAGCATCTTTAAACTGATTAACAGACTAACTAGTGACAGACTGCAGTGTCTGGTGTCTTTGGTAGAAGCAGATCTCAAATTGATTGCAGTGGGAGTGACAAGTGGGATATTTGTAATCTTTTAAAATACAGCTCTGTAGGAACTTTCCAAATAAATGCACTTGCATGCTTGTCTAGCTCATAATCCACTTGGCAGTGTTTAAATGAGAGAGTTTATTTCAGATTTGTCAAACATAGTGATACCTTTCATACAGGTTCCCCAGTGTTTCCAGTGCTGTTTTTATATATGACACTGGTTACTTTAGACAGACTGAAAGCTGTCAAAATAAGTAGTTTGGTCGTAAATCAAGCATAGATATGTAGCAGAAACTTTTAGTTAAGAAGTGATTGCACTACTGTTCTGACAACAGCAGTATATATCTTCATTTTTGTCGTATTTCTTGCAAAGCATTGTTCAGCCCATTATGTAGATGAATCCAAGTCTCTGTTATGCCAAAGGCTGTTAAATGTTCCTCTGTTCAACATGAGAAACAAAATGTCCAGTGAGAGATTTAGCTAGCCAAACCCCTGAATTTTCTCAAAAAAACATTTCACTTATGATTTTAAAGGAACTGGCTTTGTTTTTCTTACCATTGTTGAGTAAAATTCTGCACTTCGTTCTGATTATTTTTGATCATGTCTGATTATTTTTGATCATAACGTATTTAAGAACTAAAGTACCTCCTTCTGTTCAGCCAACAGAATACTGATAAACAACTTGATTTCTAGAAAAAAAATCATAATGGAAAATAATCCGTGACATTAGAAAAGTTTAAGTCAGAGAAATTCAAATTTATTCTGTTTGGTGTTTCCCTGGTGAAGCTAGAGCTAATCTTACATTTACTAAGTATACACAATGAAGTGGAAAGCATTTGAACGATTTTAAAGAGCCTATCTACTCCTTTTTCCTTTCTTTTTTTTTTTCCACTGATACACTCTTTTACATGGTTCAGAGTGAAAATCCACATGCTTAAAGTGAATTTCAGTAAGTGATTTTGAAGTAGAAGGATTTGAGGAGGCAGGCATTATCATAATCTGTAGCTTTTTTTGAAGTAACAACTGAAATGCAAGAATGATTTTGTGAGATTTTTTTTAGCAGTCCAAATTGAAATTGAAAGAATCACCTTTTTTTTTTTTTCTAGAAACCAATATTACAAGGATGATTGGAAAGGAACAGAGTGGCAGAACATTAAAAGTCAGAAATTCTGACAATCCCAGTATATTGTGATCTGCCCTTGAAGGCATTCACATGTAGATCAGAAAATAAAATTTAAAAATGTGTCTCTTATTGTTGATTGCCTGTGTTTATTGTGACATCAGACTTGACATGCACTGGTAGTAGGTGCAAATCCATATTGTATGAAGTCTTGAAACACTAATGTGCACCAAGTGTTGGGACCAATACTTCAAGCAGTGGAGAGTTTTTGGGAACACAAGTACAATAAAAGGTCAATAAATTACCTGCGGAGGAGAATTCATAGAGTAACTTTTCTGGTGAAAAATAGGAAATCTGAAAGAAAAAGGAGACATAGGAATGCTGAGAAGAGCAATATTCTCCATACTTAAAAGGTTTGTTTGATTCGCTAGCCAGATATTTAAGTATGTGCTTGGTATTTTCATAGCTGCAGTAAATAGGATGAAAAGTGATAATCTCACTGTGTAATAAGGACATTTGGGTTTCAGAGATGTTTCTAATGGGATAGTGAGGCAATTTATTTCAGAAACTGAGTAATTTCTCACCCTGGAAACTTTAATGTTAGGCTAAGCAAATGTTGTTCAATTTACTTGCATGGATTTGTGGCATGGGGCAGGGATGAAAAAGATGACCTCTTCAGAGCCCTTCTAATGCTATTTGTATGGTATTTCTTTTTATATTCAGGCTTATAACTTTCCTTCCTAACAAAAGAAATAGAAGGCGTATCAATTTAAAATAAATCTATGTCCATTCTTACATGTTCATATGGAATAAGGCTTTAAGATCTCTAACATTCTGAATATCAGTCTTGCATTTGAAAGTGTAGAAGCCTTATCTGTGGGTGTAATTAAAATTCAACAGAAATCCATAAATGGCCCAGAATCATTAGTATTTCTAGACAGTTAGGATCATAAATCATTTGTGAAACTTTATTGGAAACCCAGAGAAAATAGCTTTTCCCTTTGAAATAGTCTAAGACATGACCTTCAATGTTTCTGTTCTGTATGGAGTTAGAGAAATCACTTGTAGGAATTTTAAAGTTAATATTGTATGAGTGCTCTCAAGAATGTGACAAACTGCCCCTACTTCTCAAACCTTTGTACAGCAGGCACAGTATTAGTTGTGTTGTTTGACCTGGGATTACCAAAGAGGAGCTGTTTTTTGTGACGATTTCTCTTTGACAAGACCAAAAACAAAACGCTGCTCTACTCTCTGGACTCTGAAGGAGTTTCACATTTTCTGTTAACAGTCAGTCTTGCATCTTTCCTCCTATCATTTTCTTTTCCTTCATGACAAGCTGATAAGGCTTATGTTAAAATGCATTTCAGCAGGGGCAGGGCTGAAATGTGCCTGACACGAGGGACAGCAACAAGAACTTCAGAACAAATGGCATCTCTTAAACAGCTGAGGAGCCAGCTTCAAGGTGTGAGGCTGTCAAGTGCCCAATCAACTATACTATGTGTGACACAATGAATCATCCCACAGATGAGTAATTTCCAGAATAGGAAAGGAATGGGGATTATTGAGGAAAGTCAGGGTGCCTGTGGCAGGTGAGTGATTGAACTACTGGGTATTTCTAGTAGGAATCTGAATTCCAAAAACACAGAGATGCTTCTGTAGTCTGTTGGAGGTCCCTTAGCAACACGATTCAGAGTTGTTCAGCGTATTTGAGACTGAATATATTAAACAAGCTAATGTAAAATTTAAGTTTAGAATTTTTTTTAGGTCCCCTAGCAATTACTTTATTATGCTAGCTTTTGTCAGAATTGATCAAGTTAAGCTGGTGCGCCAA
>VZTT01056315.1:10507-35068 GCA_013400855.1 Buphagus erythrorhynchus
AAAACACTTTTTTATACTGAAAAATTAATCATACAGAAGTAACTGTGGCGTGGTGCAAGGTGAGCTGTGCAAGAGTTGGGGCCCTGGCCCAGGAGACCTGGCTACATGTACAGAAGTAATTTCCAGGCCAATGTAAGAAAAATAACATCCTTTCTTGTCTTTTCCTCTCTTTCTCTGAAAAAGGTAGGCATAGAAGTATTTTCTATCATTTGAGGGTATGAGCAGAGACTGAAAGAAGTTCTTTCCCTTCAAGCAGGCAAACAGTGCATCTCCCATTCAAGAAACAGTCAAAATCCCTTAATTAATGAGGAAATAATATAAAAATAACAACTAAAATTACAGGCCACAAAAAAGTGCAGCCAAGGGTGCAAACTAATGCTTTACTGAATTTTGAGTCAAAACTCAAGGATATAGCGAGCATGACTGTATATTAGTTGGGTGACACTCTGTGTGTGACAAAGAGAAGAAAAACTTATAAGGCCAGAAAAGAGAGCTGGAACAAGTCCTGTAAGTGGCTGACAAAGGAACTGTTTGAAAAAGGAGTTTTTTATTTAGGTCCTGGCTCAAAAAGGTACAGAGTTCTCTGAAAAAAAAATCTTTGCTTTGCTCTTTGGCCATTGTCTGCAAGGATAAGGGACTTTGCATACTATTTGGAACAAAAATAATCGGATTCTATTGTAGAATCATAGAATCATATCTTATCCTTCTCAAGTGAAAGAAAAAAAGCAAGAAATTAAATCTGAGGTAGCCACACAAGATACAAATGATGTGCCAGATTTAAGAGGATGTAAAAGCCCATACATTATGAGGCTGTGCTGAAAGAGTATTTACCTGTGTGATTACCTCTGCCTCAAGACAAAGGTGGTAGCTGTGTTCCTACATTACTCATTTGTCCACTCAGCCCATGTTGAGAGTTTTCAGTCCCTCTGTCCTGGCAGGACCAGGTTAAAGCTGTAAAAAACTGAATGCAGGTCTACAGCAAGCTTCCTCCTGTACAGGATAGTTGCCCATACTTCTTGGCTGCAGTGTCTCACCTCAGCCACACGTAACTTAAATAGGTGTGATAAAGATACTGTAAATTCCTCAGCAAAATATGCTTTAGATCAATGTGGTATTGAATCATTGTTTATCCTTGAGAAACACTATGTTAGCAAAAAACTTTCCCCCTGTCTCTCCTACATCTGCTAACTAAAAATGCTGAAGTCTTTTTTTCCTTTCTCAGTTTTTCAAACTAATATTGATTTTACTTCAGCTAAAAATAGTTCAGTGGGAAAATGTCTTTCAGAGGTGCCAGCTGACTAAAGAAGAAAAAGGATAACATCTCGTAAAATACAGAGTAGAACTGAAAATTAAATTTTGATACTATCTGCTACTCTCAGTGGATTATGTTAAATTTTACATGCAAAGAAGTATATATGATAAAATGTTGCTATGATTCCTCTTAATTCTACAGCTGAGGAAAATTTTGTTGGAAAGACTGTTTTTAAAACTGAAAAAACATAGCAGATTTATTTTAGTTTTGTCTACCAAGATCCATAGATTTCATGGTAACTTTGCAGTGAAGCATACTAAAAAGGCACCAAATTCAATAGAGTCTGACTCTCACTCTGACAGTTTTTGGGCTAGCCTGAGATATATTTAAAGCAATGCTCTTTTTACTAGAACACCACACTGCATCCGCTCCTACCACATGAGATTAAAATTTTTATGCCATTCAAGGTTGTCAGTGTTGTCTATTGAAGCCTTCTTCCAAAAAAAATCTCCTTCCTTTTAGAAATAAGGTTTTCTCACTCCAGCTTCTTCACCCTGCCTTGCCTTGGACAGTCACTTTCCTGGAAGCAAGACAATGAACCTTGCTCAAACCGAGACATTTTCTCTACTTGGAACACAACCGTTCACTGTTCAGGCCATTTCAGTAAAGTGGTTCCCAGAAATGTGCTGTGTACCTTGACTGGCTGATGTTGTGTTTGCTTTGCCTTTTCAGTTTTCTCCCAGGAAGCGAAGTTTAGGCACAGAGTGTTTTTTTGGGTATGGTTTTATTTGCTTCATTGTGCACAAGACCATCTCTCTGATGTTAATTGTGGTAAGATTGAAGGAACCTGCATTGGAGAGAAGTAGAACAGAAAAGGACCATATTTTGAGGTCTTGAAAGCAATTTTGTTCTCTCTGCAGATGAATTTTATTCCTATGTAGAAAGTTATGTAGTTTTGAGATATAGTTTTATTGGCAATTATCTTGTGCAAAGCAGTGCTTGAGATATGAAGAAACAAGCTTACTAAAAACCTTATGGATATGTGCTGAGCATTTGAAGTAATAAGTATCTTTGTTTCCCTGGATAGTCTATGGGAACTTAATGTCTGTGTGGATCACATCAAAGATATGCTAAATTTACTAATGACTGTGGCTATGGGTCCTTTAGCTTTCTGGAAATGGTCCAGAGCTGAATACTCAGGAATGGCACCAGTATAGAAAGTTACTTCACATGATACTGGTCCCTCTCTTACGGCTTCTGGCAATTTACTGGTTGGGGATTTTTGTACTTAGGAACTGTTGACAGACTTTTATGCACATTTTTTCAATCTAGTTATTTAAATATTCCTATTTTTATATTTACTATGTCCTGCAGTAACTGAACACAAAAAAATTATTTCTGAGGTTGCTTCTTTTAAAACTACTGACTGGTCATTTTTCTTGGTGTGCTCAATTTTTGGCATCAGGAAGGCACTCTGGAGAGTAGGAAACAAACCTGATGTGCTTCTACCAGCTACATCGTTTGAAAGCTGCACTTGAGTTCCACATTTAGTTTTAACTAGTGCGTTATTCCCATAGCCCTGGCACACACCTGTAAATGAAAAGATAGGGGATGGATAAGCAAATGCAAATGAAGGGAAAGTTTGTGTTGCTCACCCCTCAATTTAAAGAGTTTCAACAGAGATCCTTTGCGATCACAGAGAGATTAAATGATCCATCCTAGAACTTGCAAGATCATAATCCATTATTTAAATCCCTTGTAGAAATTAATTTTATCATCTGAAATGCAGAGCATCCTCCTAAAGACATTAGAGAGAAAGAAATTTACACTTCTCCCCAGTCTTCTTGGTTGAACAGTGGATGGGGAATAAGGCAATTTCTCCCCACCTTTCAAGATTGTCCCACCTCCAAAGGCTTGTGACAGTTCAGGCTGGTGTGCCCTGAATATTTTGGTTCTGCCTGGGCCATTCTATGTGGGATTTTTTTCAAAAAAAGAAAAAAATGTTATTGCTGAAATAGATTTTTCTTTGTTTATGAAATTTTGCTAGTAGGTGTCACTGTGTCAAGTCTCTCTTTTTGATGTCACCAACTCTGTATGAATTAAATGTGTCTTTCTTTGGAAAAAATCTATTGCTTCTTGTCCAAACACTGATTTGTTGACCATGTATAAGGAATGTAAGTGTATAAGTAATGTCTTCAGTTACTATTTAGAAATTCTTCTACTGTAAATGTGTTGGAATAAAACCTTTCATTTATGGATATCCTCTGTAATATGGCACTGGTAAATGCCTAGCTAGTAACTGAGACCAGACCACCCACTAGGTCTGAATGACTGATAAATACTAGAGAAGTCTTATTTCTCTCTGCAGAGCTTAAAATCTGTCCAGTTGTCTGTCCTGGATGCTTTTTATTGCCACACAACATTCAAAACTGGAAAATGTTTTCCATTAACTCTAACCCCATACACTGCCCAGGCGTTATTGACAAATGCTTTCAACTGTAGTGGCAGTGCTGAGGGTGAGTACTGCCTACTACTACAGTAACATTTGTTCTGTTGTTTCTGAATGTATCTGAAGGCAATGAAGAATTAATTTTAGAAAAGTCACATAACTGGAATGCAGCAGTGGTGTGACTCTTCACCATACTATCTATATATTGGTACCTGTATTGAAGGATTAAGTCACTTTATGGAAAAATCAATACTGGCTCCAATAATGTTACCTGCTAAAATCAACACTTTTTTTTTATTTGTGTTAAACTCTGGTAGCCAGATAAAGTAACCTCTTTCACTTACCTCCTACTCCAACCAAAATACTTTCTACTTCACCCTGATCTAGGGTGTAGCATACCAAATCAATGTGACCAACTATATGAAAGTACAGGGTAGAAGAATGCAGAAAAAAAATTACTGTGTTTGAAGCTGAAAAGGTAAGATACACATGAAAAATGAGGTTAATGCTCATAATGTCATTTCAATAGTACTGAAATGGATGAGGAGAGTTGAATGTTTGTCCAATCAACTATCCAGAATCCCTACCCCTTTGAATGTTTCAGTAGTGAATCCTGCCAGCTGGAATTCTTAGGTCCATTTGTTAGGTTTTTTCCTTCAGGAAGCTCTACAGCCTATTTTATAATACAGTATCACACGACTGGAAGATTGCCTCAAAAAGGAAAGGTCAGCACTTTGAAGTACAACTTCATTTGCATATGTTTAGGGTCTAAATGTTTGCTCCTAAGACATATTCAAGAATGTGTGCCTTTGTATGACCAACCATACTGAAAGTTTGGAGCTTTTCAGTCCACATTTAGAAACAGAAGCAAAACACTGTTAGAGGTTATGTCTTTCTGTATTCCCTGACACACTTGGGTACACATGAAGAGAATATAGAATTAACACGAATCTGCATATTACAGAATAGATACAAAAATTATATAAATTGATGCACAAAGGTTTATTGAAACAGCATTAAAATGAATGAATGAAAACAGACAAATGTTTATCTGCTGAGTGATATTGAAAACTTGCACCTTTGAATGTTTTGCCTGCAAAGACTGACAATGATAAATCACTTTCCAACAGCTGTGGACAGCTGTTTAACTCTGGGGTCTAGAGAGCTTAATTGGGGAAGTGTGTTATAAAATTAAAGTGCCAATGGCTCATTAAGTTATGTGATGACTTTGTGTGGCAGGCCAATAATACTGCATTCCAGGCTTTGGGAAAGGACATGCCTAACTCTCTGTTAATTAAGGGCTGGTCGAAGAATGCAGGTTTGCCAAACTGCAATGTTTTCATAGGAGAGCATCTGCGAAAGAAGACTCAGAGGGAGAAGCTATTTACAAGTACGAGTTTATTGCAGCTAGAGCAGATTTCTGCCTCTTCATTTCCTCATGTCTGGGCATGTTTACCTTGTTTATAACTACTGCGATGCCTTAGATGCAGAGAAAGGACTATCAAACCTGCTTTAATAAATAACCATTTCTCTAGAGTGAGTAAACTATTACCAACAGAGACACAATTATAAAAATTTTCCACCCAAATATAAATACTCGCCTGCAGTGTAGAGAAAAAGACAGGTTTTCCAGGGTGACCAGAGGATTAAAAAACAAAGACACGAGGGAAATGCAGTGGGGTGGAGGAGGTGAAGTGTATTACAGCCAAAACGATTATTTGCAGGAATGTGTTGTCATCTTTTAAATAGTTTGTTTATGTTGATTTGTTTATATAGCAGGAATTATATTTGCTTATT
Organism: Buphagus erythrorhynchus; assembly: GCA_013400855.1. Lineage (NCBI taxonomy): Eukaryota > Metazoa > Chordata > Aves > Passeriformes > Sturnidae > Buphagus > Buphagus erythrorhynchus. The sequence goes on from VZTT01056315.1 coordinate 16,006, forward strand.
TAAATCTCTAGTGAGCTACAAAGCAAGGGTGAGTGACCCTTGCCAGCAATGGTATGGATTGTAGAACGGGGACAGGGTGACTGTCAACTCAGAATTAATTTGCAATCTCATTGCAAACATGCTGGCTATTGCCTGTGCTAAGTGGAACCAATTTCACACTCCCTCCTCTCTTCAGGGCTTAGAGGGCCATCAAACCTGGGCCAGATGATTTTCCCTGTCACTGTTAGACTGCTAAGGCCACAACTCCACATAGCAATTTGGTTTAGAGACAGGTTGGGATGTTGTCTGTCAGACTTGACCTGCATACCTTTCTAAATAAATACAAGTACAAAAGAGCTGAAGAATGGACCAAAATGTGAACAGTACAAGAGAGATGATCACACCAAATTATTAAGAAGTCTTTCAAATCGTAATGTGGAAATTTGAGACATATTCTCACAATTTCTTTCATTTCTCCCTAATATTTCCCTTCACATTTTAATCAAAGGTTTATGACAAACTGTAGAACATAAAGCTCATTCATACCTCTGTCTTGTTCTTAAACTGCTGACTTGCATTGCTTGGGATTTTCCATTCACCATTTCTGCATAGTCTTTAATAACCTTTTCCATGTATTGAGATGGAAAAACTTAGTGTCTATTAATCTGTTTGCCTCAATCTAAACATCATTTGCTAATAAGGTCAACTATCAACGACATCTTGCCTAGAGTTAATAGAGGCTTGATATTAAAGATTCACACTTATCTAATCATAAATCTGAAATACTCCACATTCAGTGTAATTATCCAGGATTTATATCAACAGAAAAAAGTTTGTCCTGAATATGCAGCAACAAACAAGATACTTAAAAACGTTTAAATAAAGATGTTTTAATGAAGGTTTGGAGCATGGCTGTCTTTCTGTAAAACTGTAACATGATTAGAAAATTTTTGCTTATGCCAAGAGAATTTTCTCTGCAAACAGATTATTGACTGTCTTGATAGTAGGCTGTATATCAATTTTATTTTAAAGTGCAAAACTGACTTTACTAATGAATTTGAAGCATCATGCTCCTGGTTAAAAAATCAGCAGCTGCTTCCACTGAAAAAATGAAATTTGCAGTAGCTAGGTGTCTTGGTTTAATTTGAATTTCCTGGCCAACGCACTAAATAATGTTATAGTTTTGATTTCCTAATTTAAATATACTCATTTTTCTGTTGTGAGACAGAACCAGGAGTAAAAGAGCAAGGCAGGCTTAAAACTTAAAACGGTGCAAAAAATTTATTAACTACAAAGAAAGAAACAAATTCAGAATGAATTTTCAGATCACTTTCTCCTCCCCTCTCCCAACCTTCATAGCAACAAAACAAACATACAAAAAACTACTTCAGTCAGTTCCCAACTTAAATAGTCTTTTTCAGTTCACTTCGGAGAGAGAAGTTTTCTCTTGTCAGGCCATAGGACTTTTCCACAAGGAGGGAAAAAAAACAGTTCTCTTGTGACTTCACTTTTCATGATTTGTATCCTCTGCAGAAAAATCTTACAAATTGTGAGGCTCCTCCCATCTTCACAGCTTTCCCAAAGCTGTGCTTATGGGCCATGTTAAACTCATGGGGTATTTACTTTTAAGAATGAACTGTTCCAAACAAAAAAAAAATTCTCTTCATCACTTTCTCTCTGTTCATGCTTCATCTTCAGAAACAGAGATCTCCTTTTCTCCTCGGGGTGAAGGATCTTCAACACAGATGCTTTTGATTAACAATCCATCAAATGGAATACTCCAACCCCCCCATGTCTTTCTCCATAGTTTATAGGAATATTCAGTGCAATATCAGTTCATTCCTACAACATACAAAAGGATTTTCAGCCATCTTCACAGCATTTCTTCATTCTCCTTCCATCTAAAGAAACTTAGCTCTTGCTTCTTTGAGTCTGGAGTATCTCCTTTTCCCCCTCTCATATTCAAAGGAAAGCCGGAGGTCTGCAAGTCTATCCGAGCACTAAAGAGTTAAAGTTTCACACAGAAGCTGCANAGGGCCCGGCTGCCTCCCCCCAGGCCGTGCAGGGGCTGGGCGGGCTCGGCCCCTCCAAAGCTGCTCCGAGCCAGCAGCAGGAGTTGGGCCCCCCCAGAGCCACGGGCCCACAGGGGAGGAAGCCGAGCTAAGGTTTTATCAACGAGCCTTTCCTCCCCCCATCGGGTCCCTTGGTTTGCAAACGGGGCCCAGCAGCCTCCCGAGCCTCACCCCGCATGGGAGGGAGCCTGGGCCGGGCCGGTGTTACCTGCTCAGCCATCTGAAATAAAAGAGAGCTTTTTCCCGGGTTACCTCCTTCAAAATGTGTGTTCAGGGAGTGAACTAACTTTCTCCAATTAGTTTCTCAAACTGTCAATAACCAAACCAGCCTCCAATTGGTCCCATCAACTCACAGAAGAAGTTCTCATAAAGAAAAACCTCTGAGTCTGTCCTTCTCCAGGTAAAACCAGCACACTAGGTATTTTTTCCATTTTATTTTATTGTAATCTTTCCTGTAGAACTAATTCTGCAGTCTATTTCTTCATGAGTCTAAAGACCAGCTGATGTGTTTTTCACATTTTGTTCTTCTGTGAGCTACTTATTGCTGCTTGTAAAGTTTGAATGGGTATGCTACACATATTTTCACAGAAGGTAAAATAGTCCTTATGTAGCATGTATTATATATGTATATATGTGGGTGTATTATATATGTATGTATGTATAAATTGGTTTGTTTTTTCTCACTGAGGGGAATGCTGTTTACTCTAGTCTTTCAGTTCTAAGATTTCAAGGATAGTGTTAAAATCATCCTTGTGGATGATAAGAGCTTGTTGAGCTCCCTTCCTTGGGAACTCATTGATGCATTTCACTAATTGACACAGGACAATGCTGTTGAATAAAACAAATTGAAGTATCTCTAGCTCTAGTGAAAATTTGGCAGAATTATGGTTTCCCATGCATTAGTTAAAACACGTGATGCTGAAGTGTGTGGCCATTCTCCTTTACAATATTCTGGCCAGTATTTTAAAAACAGAGGATGAAACTGTGGTCATATCTCTGCCGTTATTTAAACTTTGGACAGGTACCAAGGCTGATTTACCAATATCTATTTGTATTTGAAAGTCTCACAGGAGACACTCCTGGTATCTCAATGAATAATTTAAGCCCTGCCATTTTTCAAAATAGCCACTGTCAACTCTCATGAATATGAGATTTGAGGAGGCAAAATTTCAGTGCTAAAGGTGCCCTTTTACATCCTTTATTTGTTAACTAACACTCTTCCAGCAAAGGCCAAGTACAGCCTGGCTCTGTTTCAGTGCAAATAACATCAGTCAGCTCAAATCTCTCTCAGCAATGAATTAATCTAATCTTTTTGACTCTCTGCTGACACAGATGAAGAGCTGTCACAGGGAGATGTAATCATCTCAGGTGAAGGATTATGATAAAATTGTGAGATGAGGTAACTGTTAAAGGCTACTGCTCCTTTGCAAGTGAGTGACTGACTACAGGCTAAGTTTCTCTGTGGTTCACTCCATTATTTTCCATCCACATAATCTTTAAGGAGGGAACACACATCCGCTCTGTGGGCAAGGCATTTCTGTGCAGGCATGTGGGTTTTGCTTGTAAAAGGGCCTGACCTTGGCCAAAGTCTATAACAGGTACGGAAAGCAGAGTTGATGTATAGCCAAGCATGTTCTGCAGGCATGTCCTACAGATAAATTTTGATTGAACACTGAAAAATAGGGATGCAGCAGCTTCTTAAAACTTAAGTCAACAAAAATGGCAAGGCTTTCTTGGACTTTTCTTAGTGTAAAATGATTATGAACTGTTCTCTGTTATTTTTGGATTTACTAAAAAATGTGTGTTGCATTCCACATAATTCATGGTTTCAGCATTCTGTATTTTCCATCTCACTCGAAATTATTAAGAGGACCTCAATGTTCATTTTCAGAGATACTAAAAAGAAATACACTTTGTAGCTATTGTTATACATTCTTAAAAGGAATTTCAGAATTCTCTGTGATTACAAAAAAGGAATTTGCAGGTGCTTCGGCAGCCTGGATATACCAAAAGTATAACAAACTGGATAATCAAATCAGTATGTCTGGTGTTCTGGATTAAAAAGTATATATTTTAAAGAAAAATAATATGAAGATTAAAATGAAAGTTCAGGATAGCACCAACAAAAATAATATTGAAATAAAAAAGGTACAATGCATTTTCCAGCTTTGCAAAGTGAATGATAAATTGGAAAGGAGAGCAGGGAAAAATGAAAGAGTTACTTAAAGGTCAAGTTCAGCTCTGGAGCTGTAACCATATTCACCTTTGGTTGTCTTTGCTCTTGAACTGGGAAGCTTCAAAAGCGCAGACTGGTGACTGACATTGCGCAGACAGGGAGGCATTAAAGCTTCTTAAGCTGATTTTGATGATATTCAGCTATTTGACAACATTCTCCTCTTAACATACTTGGCAATCAGAATAAAAACAAAGAGGTTTTCTTTTGCAGCATGGCTTCCTGAGCAATTGTCAAAGTTTTTAGCCAAATAGAATATCCTTTGCAGTAATCCTTTTCACTTTTACTTCACTCCTTTCAGCATGGACTTGGAAGACTGCACAAAGGAATTTTCATGGTCTTTCTGAGAGACTAATACTGCTATGTACCCCTACACAGAGAGGAAAAGTCAATAGGGACAGAATAAATGTGTTGGTCATTTGATTGAGCTAGAGCCTCATCTAGGTAAAGCCCTTACTATACTGACATCTCTATGCAGTGAGACATATGTGCCCAACATGATGCCCCCACTAGAATGTTTTTCTGTGTTGACAACAATGGGTTAATTTCTTGGCTGTATTGATCCACTGTTCCAACCACAAAATCATGTTTTTCCCAGTAGTTCTGTCATTTTCTACTGACACTGCTCATTTTGTAATGCAACAAGTAAACTGTCCTCAAGTAGATACAGTCTAAATTGTGCATGTATTTCAAGGGGAAAAAATGAGCCAACAGAAAGATCTATGTGCTGAAACTGTAGTTTGATAGGTACCTTAAACTAATAGATTTATAGAGGACATTGGATTTCAAATGTTGTTAGTTGTAGCAACCTATTCTTTTTAACATATAAATTATTATTTATGTAAGCTTAGGAATTTTCTATTAAACCAGTTTTTGTGTACTACAGAGCTTTGAAGGACCCTTCTGTAAACTAAAACTAAATCTTTTTTCCATGGTTTTACTACTGCTTTTCAAACACAATGTCAATCATTCTTCTCTCAGCGGTCACTAACCAGGTTATTTGTGTGTTTCCACACTGCTGCATCACAAAACATCATGCCCACTTGCCTCAAAAAGATAATATCTAACACATATGGAGACTGCCTTTGATCTCCACGGTCTATCTAGAGGTCACAGACCTGTCTTCTTCTCTCCCTCACTTCAAATAGCCCCTTTCATTTACTGTGAAACTAAACATTGGAAAGACAAAGGCAGGAAAATAAAGGCCTTGATTTAGTAGCGGTTATATGTTTGGCTATTTCAAGGTAGATTTTAGTCTCCTAGGTCTCGATATTAATTGCCCTGCATTTCTGAATCATAGCATACTGTATTTGTTTTCATACATGCAGCCTTCAAAATTCAAGCAGCTATTTAAATCAATACGAGCTTTGTTCATAACTTAATAACCATTAAGAGTCTACTAATCAATTTGTAATAGTCAGCACTGAATCCAGTTCTGTGGGAGTTGCATGGGAAAGTTTGGTAATTTTACTTGGGTTTTGGAAATAGATTTTTATTTATTAACATGACATTTTTAATGTAGATGGATTATATTGGGTGATTTTTTAAATTATCATAAGGATATATTGGGATGGGAAGGTGAGGAAAAAGGTGGCTACATTAGAAATCTTGAGGGTCACCATATGTGGAAGTACAGGCGAGCAATTATGTGGTAAAAGATTTCATAGCATTTGCCAAAGGAAAACATTTATTTTTCATGTGCAAAAGCCAGACATGTTTCAGTATGACCACTTTTGATTCAGAAAAAGCATGTAGGTACTTAAAAAAGGATTTGAGCAACATGTAGCTACATGTTCCTCAAAATCACATGTTCAAAACTCTAGTCTTGAAAATAGCTCTACCTTAAAGACCTTTCAGTATTGACCCTCCTGCTATGCAGTTCTGCTCAAGTTCTCCATGTTCTCACTTCAAGTGAGAACTCCAAGTTCTCACAAACTTCCTCAGGTATCGCTTCTCAAATTACCTACTGATACTCAGTAGACACTTATAAACAGGAGCTTAGCTTCTTAACTCCCTTTAAGAATTCAAGCCAGTTAAAATTTTCTAAGTATATTTAATGAATGAGAATTTTGCACATAGTGTTGTAGCAATTATTGATTTTTTTTAATATATTGGTTAGCTGGGAAGGAAGAAATTGTCTTTTGTGACCAGAGCAGTCACCCAGATTCTATTGTCTTTAATGACAGAAGAATCCAAGGTTCTACAGAAGAAACCCTAGCTGTGAGGTCACTGCATCTATTATAGCAAATTTGGCATATATGCTGCTCCTCTTCCATTAAAATTTATAGAGGCAGATATCTGCCTTCTTAGAGGCAAAATGATCTCTATGATCTCACCAATTAGTGACTAAGTCACTCAGAGTGTGCATAATAGTGAAGTTCTGGTTCTGGATCCACCTTCTCTTACAACTATTTGGGGATTAGTTCTGCATTTTATGTTAAATTTCCTTACAAATGTTCAGAAGATTTCCACTCTTTTTAGGTGGAATATGCACTCTTTCTCTAAGGAGTTTGTTTTGGCCTCATCAGAGAAGTATTTCCTATGCAGTGGACACAGGAAACAGAAGATGTGAGGTTCAAAACAGTCTCTGGATTCAGGGAACATTTCAGGGAGATGTGTGAGAGCTGAAGAGGGTGAATCTGAAGCTCTGGACCACTCACAGCTCACATGATGGCCTCAATAGCTGGAATATTAATTATCAGCTGTGTCCATTAATATTTTCTCACCTGCTCATTTTTCAAAATAACTATTATATTGTTCTGTTTGATTATAAAAATAAGTGAGGAAAAGATTTTGTACCAGGATCACAAGTAGAAGACAAATTATATTGGAAAATAGTGAGATTTAAAATTCTACTCAGTGTTTTCCAAGATTTATTGCCTGAAGGGAAATAATCCTCATGCCTGTCCACAGGTGTCTGTGTCTCTTCTGAAAATCAAGCACCTTGCTCAGAGAGCTGGAACACATCTGGGACCAAGTGCCCTGAAGCAAGCATTCAGCATTGCATCACCTAGGTGACAGTCTGCACCTACTTAGAAGGGACTGAAAGAAAGATACTCATATGTAATGGTGTTGGGAAAGAGCTGTGTTGGAGTGCACCCACTGCAAGAAACTGCTTTGCACCATACAAATCGAAGCAGCAGTATGTAAAGATAGGGTTCTAGGATGGAGAAAATGAAGTTACTTTGCGTACATGTAGATATTTCTATACACACACACACACACACACACACACACACCCCTCATCCTTTACTTGAATTTTCCCCTCTAGAACATTCACCTTCTGAGCTTACTGCTTTACATACAGATGGATACAACTTTAATCCTTTTGGTCAACCAACAAACCAGAGTTACTTCAGCTTGTAGAGTTACTTCAGCTTCATCAGGTTGTCTCAACAACCTGATGAGAAACTTTGTGGGATCCAACTATAAAGCTAGAACTGGAAGTATAACCATCTCATTTCTATGGTTATAATAAATTTCAGATGCATTTCTTTTTCATGACAGAGATAATTGCTCTTTCTTTAATATGCATCAGATATCTCTTGTTTACTATCAGTCAATACATTTCTGAGCCCATCACTTCACTATATTAGGTCAGGGAAGAGGTGTCAGCAGCTGATCCTAATGATCTTTCTATACACTGATAAACTTTGCTGATGAAAGCAGAATCTTCAGTAACACTAATACTTTAAGTGGTATAGATTGCTCTCTGTGATATTTAAACACATTAAGGGAATGGTTGAAGAAATAGTTGATGAGTTTCAATGTGAGCAAATGTTAAATGATGTATTCAGGAGCTAAAAATAGTAGCACTCCCTCCCTGTACATTGCTGAGTAAAGAGTGGAATGCAAAGATAAAGAAGGGAAGTGAGTGGGTTGGAAGAGTAGGTACATGAGGATGGAGTATGTTCCTCAGCTGCAGTACAGTTAATATGATAAAAAGAGAAGCTCTGCTTGGAGAATCTTCCTCTGAAGTTTTTGCATCCAGATTTGGTCTAATGAAGTGTGAGAAAGCAGCTGAAGAAGGACTGGAAACAGAGCAGAGGTTAGTGAGGCAATGACTGATTTTTTTAGAGTTTAAGCCTAATATGCAGATTATATCCAAAGGAAAAGTAACAAAAATAATTAAAGTCATGGGAACTGGAGAGACCTCAATATGAGGAAAGATTAAATATGCTATGACTATTTTGTTTGGAAAGTAAAAGGAAGTAGGACATCAGAATTAAAAATAACAATAGCTAGAAAGCAATGTAGTCTTTCCAAAATTTAAAGAATGAAAAATAATTAAAGGGGAGCCAGATAAATAATAGTAAGTCTAATATGCTATTTATGCAAGTAACAAAATCAACTTTGATTTTAGAGTTTTAATTTTAGAAGTTTCTTAGTAAAATCAGAAAGAAAAATAGACACACATGAAGAATGCTTTTGGAACCACAAGGACAAAACTAGAAAGAACAAGAAAAGACAGCATTTTTTCTCCATGCAGGATTAGTGGCATTAAAAGATGGTTTTCAGCCTGAGATGGTATTTTGGAAGACAACAGAACTTCGACAAGTAGGGCTAGCATCCACACACAATTAACTGTGTTGATGATGTTTTAGCACCAAAAGTTTTCAGCCATTTCTGAAAGAGTGACAATATGTAGGAGAAATCAAAACGTTTCCTGTAAACCCTTTTTTCTGATGTCTTTCTGAAAGGAAGAAAGGTCAATAATGAAAATAATATTCCAAAACTACTGAAAAAGACAAAAGGAGTTGATTTTCCATGCTAGAAGTGCAAATCTAAACCCTAAAATTATATCAAGTATGTACAATATCCAATACAAAAAGTGCTGCAGGCCCAGCTGTGTGTGGTTTGAGGTTGCCTGCAGGGAGTTATTTCCAGTAGCTTTAATTCATGTAGGAAGGTCACCTCCTCTGGAAAATCTGTTATACAGTATTAAGCAGAGACCCTATGGCTTCCTCTGCCCAGTGCTGAAAGTAGAAAATCAGCTGTCTTGGTGCCTTTACTGATTTATCAGTGTCCCATAACTTATTGTCTGCACATTTAGGCGCTTGTGGCCTTGCATGTACCTGTGTGTGTGCCAGAGGAGCAGAATCTCTGTCTCTGATCACAGAGGACTTACTCTTGCTTTGCCTGCTGGGTGCCACATTGTGAAAACCTTCTTTACAGTTCCATTTACTGAGGGACAGTTAATTGAACAAATACATGAACTTTGCAGAAGAATCACAAACAGCAACATACCATCCATGTGTGAACAAAAGACACTGCAATTCTCTCATTGCCTTGTGACTGAGACAGAAAATAGCAGAATTACTTTAGGGAGGGGTTAAATTTTAATGGTAGCAGGGCACGTTGTCCCATAATGAGACAGTGATTACCATGTTCCAACTACTTAGAACATTGGTGCCCTGCTCATAAAGAAAATGAGTATCAAAAGTCAAAACAGAGTATGTCTCTTCCTTTTGCTCCTATGACTTTCTACATCAGCAGCTATGCCAAATTACTGCTGGATTTATTTCAATCCTTCTGTCTCTAGATTTGTTTTTTAGTGCTGTAATAGAAAGTGTTAAGTCATTTTAGGCTCCTTTCCCACTGGAGTCAGTCTTATGGAGTCACTGTGTCTCCGTGTGAAAGTGTATTTAGGTCTATATTTCTGTCTGTCTCTCTCCTTTGCAGAGTAGTTTCTGCACGTGCTGCCTGATTTCAGCCAAACCTGGCAAAAGAGCAATAATCTTTCAATAATTAGGTTCCTGCAAATATTACATGCAGGTAGGGGGCAATGCCTGATCTGTGGCCCAAGTGAGAAGCAGATTGCAGCATAGCTTATCAATCACAGGAGCATACATATATGACAGAGATCTCATGTCTATCAGATTTCTTAAACAACAAGTAAATCAAAATTTAGAAGAAAATAGCCTTCAGTTACCATCTCAAGAGAACTATTTGTTCTAACAACAGGTTGTGGCTGTCCCAGTTTAGACTCAATTTTCTTATTAGACTTAAATGAAGAAGCACAAAGGTCTTTTTTCAAAGCCACATGTGCATACTGATAATGCTTTCCTGCTGCTCTTTTTATCCACTGCTTTGTGTATTCTGAAACTAGGCATGTAAATAAATCAATAGTAAACAAAATTTGTTTTCAGCTCAACAAAAGGAGCCTGCTAAGGAGTGATGGCAACATATATACATGCTCCAGATTAAAATGGCAATTTGATAAATTTAAAAGGTCCTGCAGGTCTAAGTAGTAGCATAGTAATGGTGATTAACTAAAAAAAACCCAGCCACTAGATAAATTAAACATTACTGTCAGGACTTTATCATGGTTGATAAATTCCAGCTCAGTCATGAAGATTTACAGAAAATTCACTTTTGAACCTGGAATCTCCCAGCATTTACTGGAATACAGGGTTGACCCTGGCTGGACGCCAGGATCTCACCAAAGCTGCTGTATCATGCCCTTTCTCAGCTGGACAGGGAAGACAAAACATTAAAAAAAGTTTGTGGGTCAAGATAAGGAAAGGGAGAGATCACGCACTCATCATTGTCACAGGCAAAAATGAATTGACTTGGAAAAATTAGTTTATTACCAATCAAAACAGAATACAATAATGAGAAATAAAAATAAATTTAAAAAATGTCTTCCTCTGTTCTTCCCATGCTTAACTTCACCCCCAAATTCCCTACCTCCTCCCTGCAGTGGCACAGAATGGGGGTTGTGGTCAGCTCATCATACATTGTCTCTGCTGCTCCTTCCTCCTCAAGGGAGGACTCCTCACACTCTTCCCCTGATCTAGCACTTCCCTTTCGTTGGAGACAGACCTCCACCAACTTTTCTAACCTGAGTCCTTCCCATGTGCTGCAGTTCTTGACAAACTACTTGAGGGTGGTTCCCTTTTTCCCTTGGGATGCAGTCCTTCAGAAACAGACTGCTTCTGCAATGGGTCCCCTGCAGGGTCACAAACTTTGCCAGCAAATCTCCAGCCTAGGCTCCTCTCTCCATGGAGTCACAGATCCTATCAGAAGCCTGCTCCAGTGTCAGATTCCCATGGTGCCATGTGAGCAGCAAGCCTGAGCCGCGGGACGGGCTGCCAGTGCAGAGCTGAGATCACTGTGTAGTGTGAGCCCCTCATCATCACTGCACCCTTGGGTACACACTCTGTACCCAGGGTGGGCTCAGTAGAACAGGGCAGGGCTGTGCTGCTGCTGGAGGCAACCACAGCACATAACACTTATGAGAAACTAAGCAAGAAACTTAAAAAAATAATCCTACATCATTTCAGCCAAAATATATTAAAGACTAATTTGTGTGTTTATTTTTATGTCAACGCTGTGTTCTGCCCCCTTTATAATTATTTAGATCCCGCAAAGGATTACAATTCAGTGATGCAAAACATCTCCTAGGCAGATGAGGCCTCTATTTCTGATGGATGGATTCTTAAAATCAGCTCCTGCATATGGAGATAAATATTTATGTGGGCAAAGATTGCCCTGAGTGGCTGCATAGTATTTCTTTTCCTGTGAACATGGCTATTATGACTTAACAGCAGATCTGTCTAAACTTCTTGAAATGGTGGATTGGAGAGGAGATACTGGAAGCCTCCACATGATAATCTCCTTTTTTAGTACATGGCTGTCAATAAAACAATATTTAGGCCACCTCAGTGGGTGACCTGACATGTCTCTGTGCTCCAAACAAGTGCCCAGAGAGGTACCTGTCAGGCAATGGAGGTGCTTCCATTTCATTGATGGAATGGGTGCACTCCTCCCGATTGTGACAGGGATGACTCCTGGTTTCTTGGCAGAGGAGTGGCAGTGAGCAGGCTGTGGGACAGCCTAAACATCAGCAAGTTGTATGAACACACTCATACTGAGATTTCACTTGCAGCTTCCTGCTTTACTTAGGATTACAGGCAAAGAAAAGCAGAAACATGTTCCACACTGCAATACATAATCCCTAATTTCATAAATGACTTAGAGGTTTTTAACAACTTCTTCTTCCCTATTTTAATGAGAAGAGAGAAGGTCAGCCTATCTCCCCTTTTATCTTCCTCCATGAATGCAAAATATTGTTCCTCTTCCTAACAGAAACATTAAAATAATCTATTTGTTAACTAAGAAATAATTGCTGATTATGAGCTTATTATTTAATAAACGAAGCCCTTTTGTTTTACGTAGTTCTCAACATTCTGCTATCCTCAAGAGCATTTTCATTAAAATGAGTGAAAATAACAAGACTGCAGGGGAATAGTTATTTTTGCCATTCAAAAAAAAAAAAAAACCACCACTGCAAGTACTGATAGAACGGTACAGGAATTGTCTTTATGTCTTTATTTTGTAACTCAGTGAATGGAAAACTGCTTCTGAAGTAGGTGAGCACACTTTACAGAACTACTCACCATAAACAACTTCCCCCTCCCTGCCCCAAGAAAAAAGTAGCCATTGATAAATAATTTTCCCATAGCTACCAAACTGATTTGTAGAAGTTAAATTGTTCAAGGCTAATCAGTCTAATCTGAGGGAGAGGAAGTTTACCCTCCATTTCCCAACAGATTCTCTTTAATTTTGCAGTCACATTGACAGGTGGCCTCATCACTCAGGCATTACAGACCACCTTGAAGATATCAGCACCGTTGGCCTTTGAAGTCAGAATAATCAACAAGCCATTTGATACTCTATCAGATGAAATGGCCCTGTCAGGAAAGGCTGGCTCTCAGGTGTACTGATTGTCTATCGAAAGGAGATAACTTGATACAGTTTACTATGGTACAGATTCGTGGACCTTGTGGGATGTTATAACAGATGTCTCTTTAGATGCACTTCTTCACAATGTCTCTTAAAAAAATATTCCCAAGCAATTTTTAGCAAAAATTCTAATACTTTAATTTCCTGTCTACAATATTCCCACAATACTACGTAGATAAGCAAATACATTAGTTATGGTTGGGGTCACAGATGCACAGATTCATGTGACATATCCATATATAAATCCTGTCAAAGCCTTAATTCAAATATTGTGTAGTAGACTTTATTATGAAAGTTTACTTTACAACAGTTAACATTCGGGATGCTGCCAAAATCTGGCACAACACTATTTTCAGAAAAGGACAATTTTGATTTTCTTTAGGATTATCCAGGATAATAGGAGTTTTTTCCTCAGGTTACTTTGATATATTATCATCTGTAATTCTAATAATGTGACCTTCATTCAACATACATTATATCTTTAACAAGGTGAGTGATTTAACAGCAATCATTTTTAAAATTATGACCTTAAATTCCACTTTTGCATGACCATATAAAGGTTTACTTTCAGACATAAATATTGGCTTGAAAGATTTGAGTGCTTTGCAAATCTGGAGGATAGCAAGACTGAAAAGTACAAAGTATGGTGTCTGGGTTTCTTTGTCCATTCTAACTAAATTTCAGCTATTGAGGTATATTGAGGTATAAAAATGAAATTATTTCTTGATAAAATGATGTTTTGTGATGACTCCAAAATCATGGGAATAGATCTTAAAACAGTTAAAGATAATTTGTTTTTGTGTACAGAAAATTGGAGTTGAAGGTGAGAAAAAGAAATAAAAATTGCCAAAAAGCATATTAAATGTCTTATTGTTTAATAGAACATTTGACTAATCCATAACATTTACTTGGGAAGAAGTGAATAAAAATATTTACTTCAACACTAAGCAGTAGAAGTAGTTTATATCAGGGGTTGAGAAAATTATGCGATGGCTGTTCTATTTATATGACAGGCAGGAAACTCATTTCCATGACAGACCCTAGCTTGTTCTAATAGCAATTATTCATCAGAATGTTCAGTCAGTAGTAAAAGGTCTATTTGATATCATTAGAGCAGCTCAAGGACTTAAAGGTGCCCCTTTCTGGGTCTGCAGGTGTGTTAGGTCTTGCAGTCTGCATGCAGGAGCACACTGGGCTCCCTGGCAATGGACAGCTGCTCTGATTTATTTGGCCTTTGGAAACAGTATTGCTCCTGTTATCGACACATAATCCCTTAAAGTTGTTTGACAGCTAAAGCCTGAAGCAACACCACCAGACAAATCTTCAAGTATCACCTTTGGTGCTGAGAAGGAATACAGAAAGAAAAGTAAAGAAGGAAAACTTGTAGGAAAAACCCATGGACTTTAAATATAGATCACTTTTCTCAAGGGAAGATTAATAACCATTTTCATTGAGCTGCATTAATGATTTTTAAGCAGCTTACTTCTGTTAGCAATTATTCTTCATAATCTCATCTCTTGTAACAGCCAGTTTCATGGTAAATGATGTATTGAAGGTTTTCTGTGCAGGGTGAAAATAAATCAAGGAAACATACAGAGACAAACCTTCTGCAAAGATGGAATACCTGGAGCAATTCTGTGGATTGAGTGCAATTGAGGCTTGTCACAGAGGCCTTGAGCAATGTAGTTGCTGACTGCCATGAAGATTTATCAGAGCTGAATTTGGTGCACTACGAGCAATGCAATGTCTGACAGGCAAGACATGAGCCCCTGTGCTTACATCCTGCTGTCCAAATGATGTGTGTGACAGAGAGTAGGGATAAAAATGAGGAATATGTTCTGAATTTATTTTAGACAAACATTAGTTGATGGTTCAAATAAAGACTTTTTGGCATAATGCAGAAAAAAATGTGCATAAAAGCTAGAATGAAGAATGCTGTCTTTCAGTCCCAGAGAAGTCTGGGTCCCACAGGTTGCTGAGGGAAGACAGGCAAAGATGACAAGAAGGGCCATTTACCATCTATCCAAAAGAGTGTCTTGAATTCATAGACTTTTCCCTAAGGCTGGGAACCAGTTGTGAGGCTGTAGGCCAAGAAAAGGAGGTGGACAAGTCTCATGATCACAAGCTCTGCCTCCCTGCACCTAGAAGCAATCCAGGTTTCTGGAGATGATCAGAGACAATTTTTTTTAATACAGGTGCTGAACTAGGGATGGAGTCCATAATCATGAACCTGCTACTCATGCTTAAGGTAGAACTGGATGAAAACGTGATGGCTGCAGCATTAGCAAGGAGATGGTAGAATTTAAGATCTGGAGAGAACTAAATGTGCCAATCAATTGAAAACAGCCCTGGACTTTATATTTTGTATTGCTCAGGGAACCGGCAGGGACAATCCTGTAGAAGACAAAGGAGTCATGGAGAGCTGGCTTCCATGGAGATGTCTTCAAGGACATCATCCTCAAAGGACAAGAATCGTCCACTCAGACCTGAGTAGCCATGAACACGTACATGCATGCCAGGTTAAGGGCTGGCTGAGCAACATGAGTTAAACTGCTAAAAATAAGTGCTCAAGACATGAAGGCAGGAACAGACAAGCAAGGAGGCATACAGAAAGCAGAGATAGAATTATGAGGTTAAAACTTGTCTGAGGTTATGGCTAAGTGGAATGAAATATGGAACATGACCAACAAAAGCTTCTATAGATATATTGGTAGCAAAATCAAGATTCAACAAAATTTTCCATTTCTTACTGCAACATGCCATCTTGTGCTGAAGGACATGGAAAAAAACTAGACAGCAACACCTTCCTTGCTTTGGTCTTCATTGCTCACAAACCTTCTTGATCTCTACTCATTACAGAAGAGTTTACAGGAGACAGATTTTATGCAAAGCAGAGGAAGATCAAGCTGGGGCTACTTAAGTAAGTTGGACATACAAGTCCATCAAGGCACATCAGAAGGTGTTCAAGGATGTCAAAGGAACTGACTTAAGTAATTGAAAGACATTTAATAAGCTTGTAGCAATTGCAGTATGCTTCTGCATACTGGAAAAAGCCAAATGCTTGATCAATATTAAAACAAACAAACAAACAAACAAACCCAAGCTGTGAGGAGGATGCTTTTTATCCTAAAGTCAGCATCTGGAAGAGTGCATCTTTTCTGGAAGCCTTTTTTAGGCATGAAATACAAGGTGACTGGGGACAGCCAGCAAGGATTTATCAAAGAAAATCATACCTGACCAACTTGACTATTTTCTGTTATGAAATGTCTGGTTTTTTGAATGAGGAGAAAGCAGTACTGGACTCCAGCAAAACCTTCAATACTGTCTCCAACAGCATCCTAATAGCTAATCAGAGGAGGGATAGACTGTATGGGGTAATTATAATATGGCTGAAAAACTGGCCATATACTTGGGGAAAGAGAGTCATGGTCAATTGTTGCAAGCCCAGTTGGAGTCTGGTTGTGAATGTCATCCTTCAGGGACTGATATGGCACTGCTCACATTCATTTCTGTTTATCTTCATAGTGCTCTCTGATATCTTCATCAATGACCAGGACAACCATACAGATGAATCTCAAGAGGTTCAACAAAGGGAAATGCCAAATCCTTTGACTGGCAAAAAATAACCCCATGCACTACTACAGGCTGGGGCCAACTAGATCTAAGCAGATTTGCAGAAGCAGTTGGGGCATTTTGGTGGGTGCCAGCTGACGTAAGTCAGCCATGCAATCTTGCAATAATACAGGCTGTCTGTGCATTGCACTACATTAGAAAGAGCATAACCTACAGGGTTGGTGAAATCATCCTGCCATCTGACACTTGGCTCACAACTGAGGTGTTATGCCCAGACTTTGGTCCTTCTACAAGAGAGAGGACTGCAAACTGAGGAGTCCAGAATACGTCCCCTATGATGGTTAGAGGATTGTGCACATTAGGAAAAGCTGATGAAGAAAGAAATACTGTTTAGCCTGGAGAAGAGAATGTNGAGGGATTTAGAATAAATTTAGTTAAGAAATTATGTACTCAGAGGATAGTGAGGCACTAGAACAGGTTTCCCNTTGTGCATGCTTTGTGAGGCAGTTTCAGTTTTTATCTAGAGAGTTTTTTATCATAGAGAAAATAGACTCAGGCTATTTTCATAGGCACACTTCAACAGAAGAAGGAGTTCTCACCACAATTGGCAGGAAGGAAAATTCTCGCTAGATGTAAGGAAACCAAAAATTTGTAATGCAAGTGATAAAGCAGTAGAATGGGTTGTTGAATCTCTATTCTTGGACATGTTTGGAAGACCTTGAGCAACCTGATCTAATCTTGAAGTTAGCCCTTCTTTGAGTGGGAGGATGGACTAGATGATCCTCAATGATCCCTTCCAACGCAAGTGTTTGCATGCCTAACCTCACCCATGTCAGGACCTAAATTTACAATTTTACTGTAGATATAGAAAGCATGGCTGAGGATTTTCCAAAATTATATAGTTAATTAAACATTATATACAAAAGTCAATTCTGTCAGCCCAGGCAGTGAAATACATGCAATGCTTTTCTGGGGAGACCTCATGGCCTTTCTTAAAGGGGGCTTATAAAAAAAATGAGAGGGAGAGACTTTTGACATGGGTAAGTAGTGATAGGACAAGGGGGAATGGTTTTAAACTGAAAGAAGAGGGATTTAGAATAAATTTAGTTAAGAAATTATGTACTCAGAGGATAGTGAGGCACTAGAACAGGTTTCCCAGAGAAATTGTGGATGCTTGGAAGTCTTCAAGGCCAGACTGGATGGGGCTTCAAGCAATCTAATCTAGTGGATGACATCCCTGCCCATGGCAGGGGGGTTGGAGTGAGATGATATTTAAGATCACTTCCAACTCAAACCATTCTATGATTCTACATATTTATATTCATTCTCTCCCTGAGCTGTTGTCAAGCCAACTGGTTGCTGCAAATCCACTTAATCAAATGTGAAAATACATACTAACAGAACATACTGGCAGAAGCCACCCTCCAGTGGCATATCTATAGCAACTGAGTATGCAGCTGAACCATAATCATTCTTGAGGAAACTGTATTCCTATTCCACCTGGGCTTTCCAAATACAAGCACATGTGCTCATCATCACACATTTTGACCTCTGCTGGGTTTTAGTGAACAAATTTGTAATTTTACATACAATATCTAAATTTTATATTTTCTGGGGTTTTTTTAGAATTCGGAATTGTACTGCTTCAGTACAATTCTGAATTTCTGCATGAGTTCAGAATATGTAATTGACTGTAAATTTCAGTCAAATGCCATCTGTCATCTCTAATAACTTATCAAGCACAACAGGCAAACAGAGTACTTTTAACAAGTGAAAACACTGTCGAATTGAATTTATTTCCAGATGTGGGGAGGGAGGTTTTCACTTTTTCCTCTAACAGGACTAATGCTGCTCTAATGCCTTTCAGCATGATTTTTAAAGCATTTATTTGTTATGTAACATCCATCAATTATAAAATATATTTATGAGGTCTTGCTAGCAGTTGTTAACAGCAGTATTTTGGGATCACATTTACAAGGCCTAATGAAATGGGAGAGCAAGAGTAATTGGATTGAAATTGGTAAATGAAAACTCATTCCAGGGGAAAAAAGGTGTAAAATTGATGAGGTCTGACGTGTCATCAAATGGTGAGGATTAAATTAAGACTCAGTGAAGACATATATAGTGCTTATTATAAGTGTTTAATTGCTGGAATAACAAATGCCTCACAGAAATGCAGAGTTAAGCATTAACCTCTTTCTCCTGCTAAATGGAGTCAGGCGGATAAATCTTTCCCTGTCCTCCAACTGACTATTTGTCGCACATTTTTAAGTGAGCTTTTTTTGTGTATTTGCATATAAAATGGAAACTAAAGTTATTATTAAAAAAAATAAAAGTTAACTTGATGAGTTTATATCTGGGACTTGGAAATTCTTTATCTGTATTCCTAGGAAAAAAAACCCAAATACATTCCAGCTCATTCTCAGAGAAAAAAGTTAGGCATTAGAAAAATTAGAAT
>VZTT01056319.1:0-11619 GCA_013400855.1 Buphagus erythrorhynchus
TTTGGAGTTTGGGATTTTTGGGACCTCTTGTTTTCGAGCTTCTCCGTGCAAACAAAGATGTCAGCTGTGTGCAGTAGCACATGAGAATAGCAGCTTCTCCATGTGTGATCCCCAGGGCAGGGGAACTGGGGCCTGGAGAAGGATGAGGATGCCACCAGTTTATCACAGGATGGACATGGGCATGAGACTCCTGTTCTGAGAGGTCTGTGAGAAAGTCAGAGTGGACCCAGAGAGCTAAAAGTACAAGTCAGAGCTGTGATCTTCCTTGTCCTGGTTCACTTTGGGAGCTCCGTACCTGGAGCTGGGATCAGCTGGGATGCTGTAGCTGGGAAGCAGAGGCTAGTTAGCACTGGGAAGATTGACATCCTCAGGCTGTAAATATCCAGCCAGCTCTAATCCTCCCAATAGCTCCATCACTGCTGTTTTCCTAAGAGTTATTTGACTCTTTGTGTTGCACTTCTCAGACAAATGGCTTTTAAATAAAACCTCTACTAACTCGTTAGGCCTCCTGTCCAGGTCACTTCCTGCATGGGTGATTTATAGGGCTGCTTTTAACATTTTATTAACTTTCAATCACTGGGGCTAGTCAATCAGAGCCTATCCCATTAGCTGTGGTGAGTGGCTGCCCAGGGCATCAGCCCTCTCCTGCTGCCTCCATCGCTTCTGGAGAGGTTGTGATGCTCCGAGACCAACCATGGTGAGAAATGGGGAAGAACAGGAGGAGAATTTAGATAAGGAGAAATAGATCTGGGATGGATAAGTGAATGCATAAGGGTTAAGGAGATAATGGGGCTTGTGATTATATCTGGGAAGGTGGTTTATCTCCTGCTGTTGGTACGTGATTTCTCGGCTGCATCTCCTGCAGCGTGTGCTAAACCGTGTGGTGATGGGAGAGGAGTGCCAGGGCTTGGTAAGGGGGTGGCTGCTCCAGACTGATCCTGGCAAGGCCTCACAGCTGGAGCAGGATGTGCCTGTATTAAACCCCTCCTGTGACAGTGCTAGAGACCGAGTCTTCCCCCTTGCCTAGTACATTTGCAAGTCTCTTTAGGTCCTGGCATCCCATCTGATCCAGTGGGCTGCCTTAAGCCCAGTTTCCTGCCATCTCAAACTCTCCTCTGCATCTTCTTCCCCCTTGGAGCCAAGCAGAGCTAAGCCCTGCAGCACTGGCGCAATGGAGAGTGGGGCTGAGCAAGCAGAGACCAGTCCAGCTGGGAAATCCAAAGGAGATGGAGACTGTAAGTGATGTGAGGCTGCAGCAATAGCTATTATCTCTGGTTTAGTTGCTCCTCTCCCCACCATGCCCTGTCTTTGTTCCACCTGTGCTCAGAGATGTTATTCAGTGGAGTTTTTGAGCTCTTGGTAACAGGGAGAAAAAAACCCTGAACTCCAGCACAAGCAGAACTAATGAGCTCTCTCTGGAAATAAAAGCATCCTAAGGACAGCCTTGTGATACAGAACATCCCGTTCTCTGTAGCTGCTCTGGCCACTGCCTCTGAGTGATGGCCCTGCATGGGGCTGTTGGGAGCTGAGCAGAGCTGTCACCTCCTATCCTTCCCCCCAGCCATCGCTCATGCGAGGCATTGAGAAAGCTGAGCCATGGTTTGCTCCTCTGGCACAGCTCTGCTGTGGGGACAGGGATTTGGGAACATTTGTCCAATACTGTGATGCAGTATCCATCACCGTTGTACAGCCTCGCAGGACAGGGCAAGGAGGGGTCATATGTCTCCACAGATCAGGACCAGCTCTTACTAGCTTGGAAAGGGATTTGGGGAACAGCCTGGCTCCCATCCCTGGCTGGAGTAGAGAGATGTAAGAAGGTGGGCTCACTGCAGCCTCATGTGTCTGAGGGGACACAGACCTGCAGTCCTCAAGGGCTGTCGGAGTTGTCAGGCATCTGGCTGGGAGGCAATTTGTCTTGCAGCAAAGCCGGCATCTGAAAGCCATCGCTTCTGATGTGCCCATGATTTGCTGAAACCTGTGTCTCCTTTGTCATTTTTCTGTCTCTGTCTCAAATCCCAGAGCAAAGACAGAGAACTTGCTCACAGAGACAAGCAGGGTTTTTTTCCTTCCACCTTTAAATATTTATTCTGAGCTCTCAAGATACACTTGCTGTGATCTTGGGGGCCTGCCTGTGTGTTGGTAGTCTCTCCTGCCTGGCAGAGCAGGGCTGCCTGCCCTTCCCTCTGGGGAGCACAGGCAGAGCCTACTCCCCCTCCTGCTGTCCCATGCTGGGTCCCAGAGGAGTGACATGAGGTGTTCACCTCTTCCTACACATGTGCTCCCATGGGAACAAACCCAAGACCCACAAAGGCTGTGGGTTGTGAGCTGCCTTTTTGGGGCTGAGACAGAGGTAAAAGCAGCCTGGTCCATCTGGTGTGCTCTGTTGCTGGAGTGGCACATCCCAAACTGCACTCATCCCTCTGTCTCCTGCCTGACTTACCCTGTCCCTGTTAGCACACAGAGCTGCCACTGGAGGCTTTCCTCTTCCTTCCTGCACCTCGTCCAGGGCTCTCAAGGTCATGCAGGCAACTGGAGCAACACTGCCAGCCTTGCCTTTGCAGTCTAAGCTGCAGTGCTGCGCTCAGCTATGGCCTCCTTCCCTCCTTTTCTCCACTCTTGTTCCTTCTCCAAGCCTTCCTGACACTGCTGCTCGGGTATACAGATTGTGGGAAGAGCAGCCCCATGCCACTGTATGTGCCTGGCATTCCAATGAAGAGTGAGGCTGGTGCTGGCAGCTCAGCCCAGGATGTGCCAAAGCAGAGCCACACTGCAGGCACTGTCCCATGGTTCCCTTCAAAACAAGAGATGCAATCCCATCTGGCTACAACTGCCACCTTCAAAGCATTTTTCCTGGAAGCTGGCTCTCCTGCAGAGCTGTCTCACCTCTGCCCCTGCTATGGGGTTGTCTGGACCCAAGGGAGAGGGGATTTTGCATCTGCTTCTAGTAGCTGGAGTATGGTGATGCTAAACTCCTAGGATAAAAGCCAGGAGCTGGTTTCTCAGCAGCTCTGCAAGGGATGAGAGAATGTCTGCCTTTCCAGGTGAGCACACAAATCGCTACCTCTGCCTCCAGCTGCCTCCAGCAGCCCAGGCACCCTGCTCAGCAGCTGGCACTCATCAACACAGAGGCTTGTCCCCAACTGCCCCTGGCAGTGCCAGCCACGGGCTCCCCAGGACCTGTATGGGTGTGGGCACCGATGCAGAAAGAAAATCCTTTGCAGGACTGCGTGGCAGGTGCAGCTCTACCAGGAGATGCCTTGAAACCAGCATGTAGTCAAAGGCAAGAGGAGGCAGAGCTGACAATAGCTGATGTAGTGGGATTTTTTTGTTGTTGTTGTTGTTGTAGGTTTTTTTTGTTGTTGTTGTTTGTTTGTTTGTTTGTTTTTTGTTTTTGAAGAGAAATAAATTAAAGCCAGCTCAGGAAGACTGAGCTCCAGGAAGCTGCAAAGTGATGAGGTTGGGACCATGGTGGTGGTTTCCTGGCCTGCTTTTCCCACCCCTGCCTGCCCTCTACCTGCGCCCACGATGGGCTGGCAGCAGCACCAGCCCTCTCAACTCTTGCTGAATGTCTGAACAGAATGGCCTCATTAGCAGGGAAAAGTTTCCCCAAGATAAGTTACTGCCGCTGTAAGACGTGCAATTACCTCTTTTCTGTTCTTGCAACTGTGGGCATTGAAGTTTCCTGCTCTTACACCATGTCATGGCCGAGCTCTTGTGCACAGGAGGGTGCCGCCAGGAGAAAGAAATTATAACAAAGACATTTTTTGGAAAGAAAAAGAGATTTTTGTTTCATTAAGGATTTGTTACTGCTTGGCTGTCTCACTGGGTCAGAGCTGCTGTGCTCATGCAGAGTGATGCCAGCCCCTGCCTTCCCCTACTGGCACTTGCCTGCGTGTGGCTTGGTGGGGATGGTGGCAGAGAGTGTTTTTTATGGAAGGCAGAGGACCTGTGCTGTGTGTGTCAGCTCCTACTCTGCCTGTGCCCCAGCCTCCTCGTGGTGTCAGCCCTTGCCCAGGGCTGCAACATCCTAGGGCTCCTCAGCTCCAGCGGGATTTTTCACTGAGCAACACATTTTCAGGAACAGCAAGTGCCAGAAGTGTGTCCCAGGAGTGAAAATCAGTGGTCTGAGACTTGTAGGAAATATTCCTTCAAGATTCAAGCCTTTTCAGTCATTGGTCATTTGACCTAACAGAACTGCGTGTCACTCTGTGAGCCATGGGGAAGGCTGCCAGAGCGCACACAGAGGATGTTTGCCGCTGGATATTGTAACAACTTTGTAGTGAATGGTTGGGATAAGTCATATTTCATAAAACTGGCCAGGAAAAAGATTGGTGATTAATTCCTTTTAATAAACAATGGTGAGTAGTGTGGCTTGGTTTGAGCCTGACTGACTTTTACAATGATTCATGGATTTTTCCACAGGAAAAAACACCTTTATGGTGATTGCTGGTTTGTGGGGTGCCTGCCTGCCTTCATGAGTAATTCCCCCCAGCTCCGAAAGCACCAGGGTGTGGAAAAACGATGAACTTCTCTGCAGGAGCTGAGAGGGAGGAAGGGTGTGCGTGGCTCCACTGCTGCAGCCAATGGCTGTGTCCCTTCAAAGAGCATTGGAGGACGTGGGAGAGTGGGAATTTCACTGCCAGAAGTGCTGAAGGAGGTGAATCTTATATGGAAAAATGAGTGGAGCTGAGATGTCCGTGTGTGCTCTTGTGGGCTAGCCAAGAGAGGTCAGTTGGGAGCGGCTAATGGCCCTCTTTGCACCGTGCTGCCCTACTCCTCCAGCAAACCAAACACCCGAGTAGAGGTGTGTCCCAGCATCCCATCCCCAGTTAAACTGGTGAAGCTGCTGTCAATCTTAGCCCAATATTAGGATCGATGGCTTCATGAAACTCGGCGACTTTGTGCAGAAAGAAAACCTGACCCGACTGTTTGGGAATTAAAAAGCTTTAATAATACAAAAACAACAAACTGCAATTCGAACAGCTTATATTGAACAACCAAGAAAGGTGGTACAGGGAGGCTAATCCCCTGCACCAGGGCCACGGCAAAAGGGGTATTTATAAACTGGAGGAGGGGAGAAATTAGGGCAGAGTTTAGGAAGGGGATCCAATAGGGAAGGGCGATTAGGAATATTAAAATTTTTGCACCAAAGAAGGAACTAATGACAACAAGGAGACTTTCTGGCAATGATTAACATACTGAACAGGAGGATTCTGGGGAAGATTTTTCTACTCACCCTTACTGTTGGTTTTCCTATGGCCTTAAGCTGTGGTCATCTACTCTTTTATTTGAGCCAACCCCAACAAATTGGTGTTCTGTTCTTTCCAGCCCCTTATGCTGGCAGCCAGCCAGCCTCCGTGGCCATCGTGCGGCTGGGATTCGTGGCTCTGNTCGGGTTTGTTTTCTAGTTTGGAGATGAAGACAAAAAAAGCTGTAGTTCTGCTGAGACAAAACTTGAAACATGATTTGGTTCCTTGGTGAGGTTTTTTTTGACTCTTGGTGAAAAATATAGGTATTTGGCTAAAACTTTGAGTTTCAGAGCAAGGGAAAGGAAAGGTGGCACAATGGTGGAAGAGGTTTGTGTAGAGATGCAGCTGTGAAGGAGGAAGAAGGAGCCAGGAAGTTGGTCCAGCCTCCAGCAGCAGCAGACAGGTTGACACATCCCTCGGTGCAGTAGCACCCCATAGCAGCATGACTGCCCACTAAATGCCCAGCCTGATCCCCTGTCCCTTCAGTCACTCTCCAGCACTACAGAGGCTGCATTCTCCAGCCAGCATCCCACTCCCTCCTCATCCTCCTTCAGGATGATCCATCCCTTCACCGCAGTGCCCATCCTGCATTCATTACGGTGCCCATGTACTTCTCTCAGCCCAATATAGTTTGAATTACTGCTCATCTATTCCTCTTGACATCCTCATGCTCATAACTAGGAAGCCTGCATTACCCGTTTGCACATCTGTCAAGCTGCGTGTTCCTTGGCCATTTCCAGAGATACATAAAATTGCCCATGGTTATGACATTATTGACAACCCACCCCGTCTCCTTCCCCCTCCCCGAGCCCAAATGGCTGCCTCGCTTTATGAGGATTGATATTTGGGCAGTAAATATTTTAGAGCCTCATCTGATGAGTGTGTCTGTGTGGGTGAATACATTTGTGGCTGAGGACAGATGTTGAAGCTGTCTTCATTGGAAATGCAGGGCCTTGTCTTTCTCTCTCCTGCCTTTGCAGCATCTCTGTTATCTCTCTGCGCCTCTCAGTGCTGCCTGGGTCCAGTGGGAAGAAGGGGAAATTTAGGAAAAAGCCAAGCAGAAGTTGACAGGAAGGACAGGGGCTGGCAGAGCTCTGTGAAAGTTGCATTGCTGCTGGGTTCCCATGCTACCACGTACCTCAGCAGTAGGACTGAATTTCTGTGGCAAGGTGTTTTCCTTCCTTGAACCCAGAGAATCCACCAATTCCTGTTGTGCTGGAAAAGTAGCTTCAGCCCTTTTGGAAGGAAAACTACAAGTATCAGACTGTCTGTGGTTTCCAAAGGATATATTCTGACTCTTGTTCTGAAAAGCTGCTTAATCTCCCAAAGTTTCAAAATGTACTTCAGTAAATGCCATTGGAAACAACTTAGGAACAGCACAGCCTGGGTGATCTGAACTATTTTTTTTATCTTGCTGAGAAAAGCAAAGGAGCCCATTTTCAGTTCCTTAAAACGATTTGCTCTCTTTGCTTTCAATCAGCAAAACAAAGAGTGATGTCTGATTCCCAGGGAAGAGAACAAGCACACTCAGCTCCTTGCAGAGTGAACTGGGGCTGGGCTGGGCTGAGGTTTTGGGAGTCACAGCTCTCCTTGGGCTGGATCTAAGCTGTATGCACCAGGATCCAGGAAGCTTTCAAAAATATGTCTTCACTCCAACTCTCTGGGAGTTTTGCTTGAGCTACCAAGCAGAGTTGTCCTTGTATGGAGATCCAAGCCTAGGATAGGACTCTGGTCTTTTCCCTTCAGGGAGGATAATGGCACAGGGATCTGGCACGAGTCCTCTCTGCATACAGAATGATTGGAGCATGAGCAAGGCAAGTCAGCCCAGAAATCACAAGAAAGTGACTTCTTCTTGCCATTTTGCTCCTTTTTTCCCTCTCCAAACCTGGAGCAAGTGCATCCAAATGTGTAAAAAAATCAACTGCCTGGGGGTGGCTTTGCAACCGTTCAGTCCTTGCAATCCCTTGGAGTCTTTGTCAGGAGAGCAGGAGCTTCCTGGCTCTGCAGTGGGTGCTGTGCTGGGCTGGTCCCTGCTGGCTGGGTGTGGGTGTCTCACCCTGAGGGGGTGTGGAGGCTGCTGGGCTGGCAGTCACCCCTTCCAGTCACCCCCTTCAGCGTGTCACCCAACGCCAGCTGTTCCCAGGGTGTGGGTGTCCCTTTCCTGACAGGAGCAGGAGCGATGTGTTTCAGGGCAGGGAGTAGGAGGGAGTGTTTCTGGCTGCTGCAGCTTGCCGTTTGAAGCTGTTGTGTAGGCAATGGGGGTCCCCAAAAGGGCACATGGATTTCTGGTCCATGGGCCAGAGAATGTCACCTGCCTTCCGGGTGGCAACTGTGTGGGCGGTTGAGTGGACCATGGAGTCTACTGTACCTTTTATATCCAATTTGCTCACTCAAGGAGATATCTGTGTCGTCAAGGAGCTGTACAGGACAGCTTTGTGAAGGTGCTGGGAGAGTAGGAGGTGCCCAGCTCCATTTGCAAGGGCTCATGTCTCCATCTCCACAAAGCCTGGCTGCAGGAGCCACGTGCCAAGGGGAGGAGTTCAGTGGCCTCACTAGCTCATGGATGAAGGATGCTGCCCTGGCCCTGGCCAGTCTGCTCTTTTACAGCACTATAGTATCTATTTATTTATGATTTCCGTGGGTGGTGTTTTGGATGATCTATTGAGCCAGAGTGAGATATTTTGAGGCACAGTGAGATATTTTAAAAACATCTCATCACTCTGGAAATATCCATGGTGCGATAGCTGTGTATTAGTCATTCGGAAAGGGAGTGATTTCAATGAAAGAAAAAATATTTCATCTTGTCAGAGCATTTTCACTCACTGTCTGCCAGGCAGCTCCTGTCAGTCTTCAGTCTCTGTGGCTGGTTTTACTCTTCTCAGGCTCTGTCTTTTTATTTTCTAACAAGAAATCAAATAAACCCTCTAATGGATATTGGTAGCTATGAACTCATCAATTGTCAGTGAGAAAGAGCCTGTGAAAAGATGCAATAAACCCTCTTTGTACTGGATTATTTCCCATGGGATTATTTCTCTCAGGGACTATCTGCATTTGGAAGGAGAAACTCCTTCTCCAGATATTGAACCTTGAAAAAAACCCCTGCCCTCAAAGGTGATTTATCCCTCTGAAAAGTGAGAGTAACCCCAAAACCCCTGAACATGAGATGCAGAATTAAGCTCACAGAGAGCAGGAGGAGAGATGGTTTTTCTCCTAGGAGAAAAAAAAAAAAACAACCAACCCTGTTAGAAAACACAAATGATGAGGCCTTGTCCTGCAAGGGAGAACAACACAAAGCCGTTCAGCAAATGAAAAGCCAAATGAGCTGTGAAAACCTTACCACCATGGTAGGAGAGATTTTCTCTTGGAGGTAATCTGCCACAAATCACCTAATATTCAGCTTTGCACTGCCATTTGGGAAAATGCTCATCATATTCCACTGGTCTCTGCTCCAGTTTATGTGTATCTGTAGCTGGGATTTCTCTTGTGCAGCCTGCACGCCCCAGGGAGGAGGTGATTGTGCCGAGATGCTCCCATGCTTTGATCATTCTCTGTAATCAGGCAAAGAGTAGTTGCGCTGTAGTTACACCATGAGTGTTGTTCACTGTTGCTTTGAGGGGCACAATTGCCATTGCCTCGTGCAACAAGTAGATAACTGCTTTGATGACTCAAAATGATCCCTTTGTGGATAAATCATAGTGTTGATATTCCAAGTTTTTCTATTATTAACACAATAATAGAATCATAAAATCAGTTTGGGTTGGAAGGAGCCTCGAAGCTCATCCAGTGCCACCCCCTGCCATGGGTAAGGACACCTCCCACTGTCTCAGGTTGCTCCAAGCCCTGTCCAATGTGATCTTGGACACTTCCAGGAATGGGGCAGCCACAGCTTCTCTGGGGACCCTATGCCAGGGCCTCACTACCCTCAAGCACATCTAAGGGCATCTCCCTGGTGGGAATGGGCTTGCACCTAAATGTTTTGGGGGATGTTTCTCTGCTAGTGTGGCAGCCCCTTGGCCATCTCCTTTGACATTGGGAGTCTTGGCTGGGTTTTCTCTGTACCAGTGCTGAGCTCTGGCTGCATCCCTGTGCAGGCCCACCCCACTTCCAGCCACTGTGGCCACAGAAACTCCAGCCAGGGCTGTAAAATAGAAACCTTTAACTAAAGAGCAGGAGAAGGCAGGAGAGAAGCAGCCTTGGATCCCCTTGATGCCTTGGAGCCTTTTCCCCAGCTCTGCCAGGACAAAAGGGGCATCACTCCCCATGAAGGCAGGAACTGGGGGATCAGGGGTGCTGGCTGCCCTAGAACAAGTGCCCATAAACCCCATCTTGCTGAAATCTGGGCTTGGCACCAATGACCTGTAACCTTTACAACTGTAGCCTATTTTTTCCTGGCCAAATGAAATTAAAATGGCCAACCAGTACCATTTCTTTCCTTTAACCTCTTCCCTTTCACGTCCACACTTGACCTAAAATAATACTCTTTTGATTTGCACTTGGTGTTCCCTTGCTGGACACTAATTCAATTAATTCAGTTAAATAATTAACACAAGCTGACTTCTTGCATCTCTTGGCCAGGGGCAGGACATATCACCCACGTGGTGAATCCTCTGCTCTCGCGCCCTTGTGGCATGGCATCTTCTGCATCCCTTTGCTGGTGGTGAGCATGTCCTCGTCCCATGCCCCTGAGTCAGCACTCTGCTGCTGGCATGCTATTTCAGCTTGGGGAAAAAAAAAAAAAGAAAAAAGAAGAAAGTTTCGGTATTTAAAGTATTTAAGCAGATGGAAAGCCACAAACTACAGTCGGTGGAGGGAGCGTGTTTCATGACTAACAAAATATGCCAGGTAGGCCGTTCCACTTGAGATATTTTCAGGAATATAATCACTTTCACACATCCTCATAAATTTGCCAAAGTGTTAGTTTTCCCCCATATGGATGGGGAGGATGCAGCATGTCATGACTGTTGCACGGCATCTTGAATGCTATGTCTTCGTGGTGTATTTATTTTTTCCTTTATTCCCCCCACCCTGGCTGTAATTGCAATTAAAGTTTGATTTACTCTTCCTCATAATTAGTGTAGGCAGAAGGTCATCCTTGAACGTTGTGGTGAGAGAGCTCCTTGGATAAGGCAGGGCAGAGGAAGCAGAAATTAAATCTCTATCCCCAAAAACGGACTAGGTTTGGACTGGAGCAGTGCCAGGGATGGTGTCCCCAGTGGGGTACCAGCAGGTGATAAAGGGATGCTCCAGGGGAGCCCAAAAGGCTGCATCCTTCCCACTGAGTTCCTCTGAATAGATGCTCCAGCATTGCACTGGGGTAAACAAATGCAAAATATTTTGAAGTCATTCAGTCTCAGCATTGGATTCTTTCTTTTCTTTCTGGTATCATGGCAAAATTAAATAAAAGGACCCGTTTTCTGCATGTTATTGATCTTTCACTCAAAATCTGGGCCGTTTTCCAGGAAAAATGAGCCCTTTTGTGAACAAAGAGACAGGCACCTTCCCAACAAAAGTCAGCTTTCAAATCCAATGTTCTGTGTGTTTGAAATTTCATGTTTCTGATAGGAAAATATCAATTTCACTCAAATTTGCAGAGCAGTGATGTGGTGGGGGGGGGAGATGGCCCTGAATGGATTGATGAGCACTTGAAGGCCAGATTGCCAGAGGGATTTAAAAGCAAAAAAAAAAAACAGCCTTGTCACTGATTTTGAGCATCTTGTGTTTGAATCCAGAGCCAGGCTGTTGGGCTGGAGCTGGCCCTGCTGTCCTTTTGCCTTGGGGGCCTAGAGCCTTCATCGTACACTGTGCATGTGGCAGGAGGGCTCAGCCCATCTCTCCTGACCGAATCCCAGCCTCAGTGGTTTATAGACCCTTTTTTTTTAGCATGCTAGTGGCTGGAGCCAGACTCTGAATTGCTGTGTGTTGGCCTTGCTCTGTTACCTTGGTTGGGTGCCCCACTGAGAGCTGCCTGCTGGTGTCTCAGACAAGCTGGGCCTTGCCAGCAATGTTTTACAGGTTAATTTGTCAAATCTCTGTAGCTCGATTATTTGTTGGTGGAGCCCTTGAGAATTGCTGGGGAGGAGATGTGTTATGCTCCCTTGGACTGTGCTAACACACGGATGCTCAGCTGTTGGGCAGGGCTGCTGAGCTGGGTGTCCTAAATGTGTTCATAGTGCAGCCCATGACATTACCCCCATGGTAATGAGGGTGGCTGTGTTCCCCTGCTGCTGCATCCTTCAAGAGCAAATAAATTGGTTTTTTTATGTGTTCTCCCTGTGCCAGCAGTGGTGCTCCATCCTCGCTGTGGTGCATGGAGGTAGTGCTGGCTCAAGGGCATTATTCCCGGGGCTGTCCATCACAGAATCATGGAATG
>VZTT01056321.1:0-12882 GCA_013400855.1 Buphagus erythrorhynchus
GCTTTGCTATAAAGTACAGAAATTTTCTTACTGTCAATTATACAGTACATACTTTAAAAAAAAAATGTACGAAGCTGGCCAAAAAAGCTCAAATCAATCCTAAAAAGGTCAGGTTGCCATGAAGCACAGTGGGCTGGCAGCAGAGCTGCATGTAGTGCACTGGTCTTTTCTGGTGTTTTCAGAGGGGAAGGAAGGGGAGAGCAGAGAGAGACCAGTAACCAGAGCCCACGGCAGCATCCCACACTGAGGGTCTGAGCCCAGCCCAGCCCCAGCTCTCCCAACAGACTGCCAGCTGTGCCCAGCTGCCCAAAGATGCAGGGACACAGGTACACATCCCCTGGTTACCAGGCTCCACCTCTGTTCCATGTGTGGCCCAGATGAGCATCTGCACCTGGTAGAGGGGCAAAGGCCAGGCCTGAGGCCCCCCCACCAGTCAGCAGGTAGAAGGCTGAGCATCCAGCTGACAAACCCCTCTCAGGCTGAGACTGTGGCCAAATCACAAACGGCTCCCCACACACGTGCCCAGGTGCATCCACCTCTCCCCTTGTCCCCTCCCACCCCCAAACAGCAAGGAACAGAACAAGCCTCATCTTTCTGGTCTGTTCATGACTAACATTGGAAAAACCTTCACAAATGTCACTAATGCTAAATAAAGAGAAGTGTTAGCGTGAAGGGAGAAAAAAAATCCTTAATCTAGATTAAGTTGCATATTCAAAGAGTCTGGTAAATATTCTCCTCATAACCAGATCTTAAGTACAGTCCTACCAAAAAGACGTTTTAAGAAGTCCTTCTTAGCTACCTTTCAACACGGTTAAAGCACAACTTTATGCCATCATAATTTGCATTAGCTTTGTTTGAAAAGCATTTTAACTATTCTAAGAACTCAGTATTTTAGATTAAAAGATTTTTCTACCATTTTCATCCCACGTTCTTCTCCATCCAGAACTACTCTACACATCCAATTGCTGGATGTAGCACACTATGATCATGCTACTCTCTAAACATTCTAAGTATTTTCAATAATAAAGATAAATAGAAAAGAGTTAATATACATGTTATATTTTACAATGTTTGCATCCAAGCTGTAAACTAATGTTCTTTGAACTATTTACCCTCCATATATAAAAAGAATGAAACACCTTTCAAACACTGTGGGCATGTGATTCAAAAACCATTAAACTGAAGGTATTGAAGTTCACTCTACAACACTTCCTTCACCTCTTCAGAAGTAGTTATTAACTTAAAAAAGCAGGAGGTCTCCCCCTTCTCCCCCCATTTCTTCTATTTCCAGACTTTTCTCAATAAAGAGGGATTTAGCTGTTGTAACAAAAAAACCCAAAAAATTCATCTTAATGCAAACCAGCAAAGCCCAGAGAATACGAAAAACAGTTGGCTTAAAAATGAGAATCGCTTAGCTTATCAGTTTACTGCAGTCCTTGAGAACACCTGTGTTAGTCGAGAGGCCCTTGGAAAATGAGCCTGATGTAACCCTGCTCACCAGCCAGCTGATGCGCACAGAAGGGACAGGCTGCGTGAAAAGTGTGAGTACCATGAGGAAGAGGAATTTGGGACCAATATGCAGTTGTCTTTTCTGAGCACACGTGTCCACATGGGCTGAATGCATGAGTTGGAGGTCCAGCATCCACATAAAATCCTGCTTCACACCCAAGCCACAGAGGCACGTAGGGGCCGACGGAGCGGCACATGGGGCACTCGCGGTCCTTGCCGTCCCTCTCCTCTTTGTTCCCCCAGTTGTGGTAGCCGTGCACGTGGCCACAGTTCAGGTACACCCACGGCTGCTTTTCGTCTACAACATCTTTTCTCTTCATGCTGGGGAAGGCCAGGGTGTTGAAGCCCACAGGGCACTGGGGCCTGGCTGCATTGATCTCCTGCCTGAGAGCCTCCAGGTGCTTGACAGTCGGTGTGCGCGAGAGCCCCTCGGCCGTGCGCCACAGCAGTGTTGCCCCGCACAGGTCAATCAGGGAGCCGTCCTGCAGCTGGTTCGTCTCATTCTCAACCTTTACATGGACACAGACACAGAGAGCCGTCACCTAGGGGTCTCTGAAGAGAAACAACATGCACTTCCACAATACAAATCTGCCTGGAAGATCCATCAAAGTTTCAAGCAGCTTCTGGCTGTCTCCACAAGATAACCATAGAGAGCCCAGTATCAGCTTCTTTCTATGCCCTTTTTTTTTTTTTTTTTTTTGAAAAACCCCACCCCAACATCTTAAGAGATTAATGTGTGCATTAAAATAGACCACACTGAGTCAAGAAAAGCTCCTCTCCCATCTTAACAACTCTATTCCATTCCTATAGCACTCCCAACTATGTTACTTGAAATGCCTGAAGGAGTATCACAAGACTGTTTTAGTCCTCCATCATATTTTTAACTGTTTTCTTAAAACACCCCTTTACACATGGCTTTCCCCTCCTCCCATTAGCACTCCCTAGTTAAATACGCCACTTAAAATGTTCAATGTAGCATTTCTTTTTGCTGAAACATCCCAAGTCACACTGAACCCAACATCTCCTGGAAATATCACCAATGCTTTGGAAACAACATGAAGAGGGAAAAGTCATAACGCCAACATGGAAAGGCATATCCAATAAAATTATAATTATCCTTCATTATTCTATAAGAAAGGAAAAGTGAGAAAACCTTAAAAGCATAAACTCACAAAGGAGAATTGGGAAAATACTTGTAGAATGTGCAGATGCCTAGGAGAGTTTGCAAAAATACAGAGTAGATTGGGAACTCAATTTAGGAGAACAGCCTAGATGTGCAGTTAAGTACTAGTTTGCAGATAAACTCAGTTATTCAGGTTGAGCAAGACACCTTTGTGCACGCAGACAGACACATAAAAGGCAGTGTAACTAATTGCAGAGGTGACAACTATGCGGAATTCCAGCAGATTCCAGTTCTATGCCCAAACCATACCCCTTATGGCTGCACCATTTTAAACAGGTTGCATAAAACACTGGTCACTCCT
Organism: Buphagus erythrorhynchus; assembly: GCA_013400855.1. Classification (NCBI taxonomy): domain Eukaryota; kingdom Metazoa; phylum Chordata; class Aves; order Passeriformes; family Sturnidae; genus Buphagus; species Buphagus erythrorhynchus. Next base: position 2,994 of record VZTT01056321.1, read on the forward strand.
CTCACCATTTTTCCCCTCTGTTGAGCTGATCTGGTTTCACGGAGGCTGAACACATTCCCACACACAGAAATCTCTCTCCACACCCCTGGCTTGGAGTCTTCTGTGAATCCATTACGAGGATGCATAACAAGAACTCCATTTGTTGTTAGTCCATCCATTTGCCCATCTGATGTCTTCCACTTTGCAGCTTTCTCCTAAAAGCAATTACATCAATGAGAACCTTTAATTTGGCTGAAGTGGAGTTATGAATTAGTTTAAAAAATAAGCGTGCATTGAACTTCTAATAGGAAAAAAGAAAAAGAATTCCCTTACCCCAAGAAAAATGTTTTTTGAGGAGTCAAATCCTGCAGCATATATTCTTGCTGTAAAGGGAGGGTTACGTTCACATATGATTCTGCAGGCAAACCTTGATATTGTGCTCTGCACAGACTGTGTATCCGAATTACTCTGACTCCCAGGAACCGTATCTGTTACTACAAAGTCTATAGGACTCTCCGTTGACCGACCAATCTAGAAAAGCATTAAAAAAAAAAGTCAGAAGTTTGTCTTTGGGTCTACAATTATTCAAATTCAAAGCAATTAAAAGCAGTGATACAAAATCATGACATTACAAGCTTGTTTAATGAATGTTTAAAGCATTCCTCTCCACCAGTCTATCAATTTAGGTTTCCAAAGCCTCATCTGAATTGATGAATTTTTCTTCCTCCAAATGATCAGTTATTCTGAAAGCTGGGTACAGCCAAATGAAGGAAGGAGAAATAAAATGATGCAATTAAGTCAGTTCTGAGATGATTTCCCATTGAAGGCCTTTTCATCAGAGACGTTACACTCAGGTTAGGCAGACCAGCTGCAGGAGCACCAAAACAGCCAGGTAACAGCAGTTAGAGGGAAGAACAGTGACATGTAGTCACTTTGTATGCCCAGAACATTCTGAACAGTGCCAGACTAAGTCAAGATATAGATATATGAAAACCAGATTATGTGAACTGTCTCTTCAGCTCTGGTGGGCACTGAGAAGCAGCAAACCTTTTGTGAAAGACCAGGTACCAGGTGGTTGTGACAGAAAGCTACATTTACACACTCAACACAGGAATATAACATGTGATGACAATCAGGTTTTCCTGGTAGCTGTGCTTCCTTTTCTGGCTGCAGAAAACTGTGAGTTTTGCAGTCCCACACAACTGAACTGAGCTTGATAGAACTGCATAGGTATCCCTGCCTTTCCAGTCAACTAATCTTGTACTTTTCCTGGCAAAGAAGAAAAGTAATAACCCTTTCCCAAGCATCCACACAGCTGGGTTTAAAGCCCCCTTACAACTACTACTCACTCACTTCCACAGCTCTCAGGCTCTTTGAAAATAGGTGGTTATATTAAGACTGGTTAACTGCTGAGCAAGAGACCTAAAAGCTTAAGGTGCTTTTTGGTGAGGGCTGGAGAGCTTTCATGAGGCAAACTGCTTTGTCAGAATCTATTTTTCTATTGCTTCTTAGGCAGGATAACCCATGAGTACACGAGGACTGCCAGGGGTGATTTCAGAGCAGCACACATGCCAGAGCATGCCTGAAGAGAGAACACTCACACAAACAATAGCTTATACTGCAGTAATTTCATTACAGTCCTTTTGCTCTGTTGTAAGTATTTGCAGTTGCAAAGCAGCTTCCTCCACCACTTCCCAACACCTCCCACCTCCTTAGATCCTGCAGTGGCGTCACAGCTAAATGCTGTGACAGCAAAACTCCTTGCCATACACTAATGGCAACAACAAGGGGAAAAGAAAAACCTACACAAGATCACAGTCTGGGAATCAGAGAGAACAAAGCACACATTAAAAAGAACCCCAAAACAAACTCCTTCCTTTTGAGAAAAACAGGAAACAATTATAAGATATGAGGGCACACCACAGCTGCAGATGTGTTTGTGGTCCTTTCTCATGCACACAGGAATTGCAGCGAAGTTTTTGTGAACTGCCAGCATCAGCACTGAGGCTCCTCTTCACATCTCCCAGAGCTTTAGACATTTCTGGGTTTGCTTAAAGAAGTTCAGAGAATTTTTCATATTAGTTGTGCCAAAAGCTTTTCTGTGTTTCCACACTGTATTTCTTCTATCCGGTCTCCAACTGGCTGATCCCAAATCCTTTTGTAAATGCCAGAAGCAAAGCTCCAAGTGCTTAAAGAGAACGGTGCCCTTTATTCTTCATTTTGCAAGGAGGGACTAGGAGACAGACAATGCAACTTGCAGACCAGCAATCAAAGGCAAAATCATAATCTTGCACTTAGTCACAACCCCCCCCCCCAACTTTCACCTCTGTCCAAGTTTAAAAGAGATGTATAGGCACACAGCATTGTTCACAGGACGGCCTTGGGAATGAACAGAATTAAATTGCTCTGAATCCTGAGTGCAGAAACTGACACACACAAACTTTTGGGTCTGAGGGAAAAAGCCTGCTGAGAGGATGCTTGTTTGAAACTACCAAAAATGAGAACATACACATTTATTTCACATACCTGGAACATATCTGTGTTGCTGTCATGTGTATATTCAACTACCACTGTCTGGGCCCGAGACAAAGTGTAAGATATGCTGTGTTGGTCCTTATTACTTATTGCCTATGGAAAAATGCCAAATATTATTGAACCAGTGCACAATAACTCTACAGTATACAACAGCAANACTAGCCTCTTGTGCTAATTAATGCATTAAGGAAGATGGCTGTTAATAACAGACCAGCAGTTAAACTTCACAAAACCCAGTCCTGGCCACTAAAAAAAAGCAGCAGGATTGATTCAGCAACAGACCAAACTGGTCTCTTCACCACATGCTGCAACTAAATAAACATAACCAGGGCATATTATTAGTCATGTTTTGTGTTAAAGCAACACTGGCCTGAACACAAAAGGACGAAACAACCAAATGTAAAGGCTAAAATTGAATGTAACACCTTCGTGGCCATCTCAGCATGAACTTGGCCAACAGCAAAGTGAGGACAAAAACTTGGGGACTTTATTCTAAAAACAGGATTTGAGTTAATATTAAAATCAGTAAGGGCTGATTTAAGATACATAGATAAAAAAAGTGGTGCTAAATAGGGTAAAATGGAGAAACCCAACACAGGTTGCAGATGCTGTAGCAAAGGTTTCAGTTTGTTAGTCTAGATGTTCATTCTGCAATTACCTACTAGGAACTAACAAACACTTCTAAAAGTGCTGCTAAACAGCACTTACCAAACCATAAAGAATTTGCAAAAATAAACGTTCTTTTCACAGATCTACTATGAATGTAGCTCTACTTCAGGAATTTTGGTAGAAAAATGTTTCTGATTTCAGAATACTTTATACCATTCCCTGAATTTAGGCTCAAGTTCCTAAAGTGTCAAAGTATTCTGGGAGTTAAACACTTAACACTACCGTGTTTGTTTAAAGGCCTGATCTTGTCACTGCTAGTTTCTAAACAACCATGAAGCATCCTCAAATTCCATTGTTTTAGTAGAAATGCTCCATTAGTTATTGAACACAATTGCACACATACTTGAATAGTCACAATATTTCATGGTAATACCTTAGCTATGATGTATTAGTTCTGACATGAAATACAGTTAAACTTTAGGGCCTAAGCCCTTCCTTTTCTGCTTCTTAATGGGAACTCTGTTTACAAGCCCTACAAAACATGCCCTGCAAAACCCATCTGTCTTGATTCCTGGGGATCTCCCACCCACTGGAAGGAGCACCACATGCACGTGGAGCTTTGGCAAAGGATTATTTAAAAGTCAGCTGCGCATGAAGCAAAGTTAGTCCTAAAGCAGAGTGAGTGCAAAACCACAAAGTCTAGAACAGATGTCTGTATCGAGTTTGGAAGGAAAACAAAATAGAAAGTTTTCTATATGACTAGCCTGTGCCCAGAACATTTATGTTTCAAAACTATTTTTTTTTCTGGCTGTGGAAAGGACTACGCACCAAATCTTCTTTGCTAAATTGTTTCTTGCTAACCATGACAGGTACTAAAAAACTTTGGATAAACACAAACCATTCTTTTCACAGTTCGGTATTTATGCTGTTTAAACCATTTTCTAATAGCTCTTAATATGGCACCAGGAGAAATCAGACAGACTTGAAGGAAGAAATGGAGCTTACCTTTGCTGCTTGAGGGGTACAGGCAATATGTACAGTGCTGGGTTTCACCCCATTTGCCTTGGGCCTTTTAAATAAAGCAAACCTACTTTTCCTTCTTCCTCTATCTCCATTTGGGAGAGACCCATTGTACCTATCAAATAGCACAGAAAAGAACAAAGTCCATCATTCCTGTATTACTTAGTTTCTCATGAGATACATACCCACAAGAACTTTCATTCTAAGCACCAAGTATTCTCAGTTAGTATAGTTTTACTAATTATGTATTTTCAAGTAATCACACTAAATCCAAGAATTAACACAGTACTGAAACATGTCCACAGGATTATAGCATAGAAAACCCTCAGTCTTACACACAAACACTTACCCCAATACAATCAATTCACCATATTTGACTGGTGCTTTTGATGGATGATTTTCTTGATCAGGAGAAAACATGAGCTTAGCTAATGACTTCTCAAACTTCAGGTCTCTGATCAAGAGTTGTGGCACACTTTTTTCATTATTTCCTGTAAAAATAAAACCAAAATTAGGTGTAAGAGAAAATACTCAAATTACACAAACTTGCACACCAATCTGATACCTTAGGTACAATATCCTGTGTTTTCCACATTTTGGTTTTGCCTGAAATAATTTTTAAAAACATATATATAAAACCACATGAATTAAGGTTGAATTACCTTGAAGAACTGCCAGATCACCAAAAAAATGCACTTAGAAAATTCCACTATGGCCTTAAAACATCCGCACTTGTTTTCCTCCAAGCTAGTTTTTAGAATAAATTATACATAGCTTCCTTTATTATATTTCATTCAGCTATTGAGAAATAGAGCCAGATAGGCATTAAATTAAAAAAAAAAAAACCACAAAGCAAGACCAGCCCATTAGCTAGAGATGCAGAAGTTTTCATGGGAAGCATCTAATTCAGATTTTTCCAAGAAGTTTGTGCATTTGCAGATGGAAGGAAGTTGTATGACAATTTGATATTGAGCCTGTCATAAAAGTTTAGGGTGTGCACTGTGATCTCGCATGTTTAACGAGAGACAGAAATTATATAAACATATGTTTGAAGGACATTTCCTGAGGGAATTCCACGTAACTCCTAATGAAAACAGTCCTGAAGTGCGTTTTTTACTCAGACTTCTGCTTTGAGGGACAGTTCATATTGTATTTTTTACAGCTTCTCATTAGTAGCATTTTCAGACACTTTTGACCTATGCAGCTCATCTCTGACCTTCCTCTAGAGAAAGCCTACCCAGCAGAGCACTTGCTTGATAAAGCTGATGAAAGCTTGTTTGAGGTTTTCTTTAACATAAGAACATTCCCTTGGTTCTTCCAGGTGAGTTTTTATACCAACTCAAAGAGCTGCTAATATTTTTTAGTACTGATGGTTAACATTCCGCTTTCTGTGCAAATGCACTTTTTGACCCACACAGCACTTTTTGAATCCTGTCATCAACTTTGATCACAACTACAGAGCTGTATCTCTGCTTACTTCTACCTTGACTAGACCATGGTTATTAGCAGAAAAGATGTCATCATGCAGATTTTATCTATCCCCATGTTATGTTGTAAGAACAGAGAAAAGGATGTGGCAGTGCTTGACAGCCTGCTTACATTTGTTCAGAAGCTGATGCTTAGAATTTAGAAACTAAATTAGTTTCTAAATCTCTTCTTTTTTCCATGTCTGGGTACTATTGATTTCATAGTGCTTGAAAAAAGTTAACTGCAGTCTGTCTTTGTGGCTAGTACACACAATATTATCACAACAGTACCCTGATCCATGGAGAGATGAGTGCATTGCAGTAAACCTGATTTGCACAACACTGCTGTGAAGTGTCTGTGTCCTATCTGCAGAACAGTGACACCAAGCTATTTCTGCTGCCTGAGAAGCAGCAAGCACTTTCACTCGGCAGCTGTCCTGGTTCAAGCCTTAGGGTACTCATCACTCAGCTGGTGCTGAAAGTGCATTTTACTGATCCAACAGTCTCCCTCTGTCACACAGGAACAGTGGCAGCAGCACAGGAGAGAGCCAAGGAATATAGGTTGCTCCAAAGCATTTCTGGATTGCCAGCCCAAGCGTAGCAATCCCTGGAATTGTGAGGTTACTCACTGTTGTAGGTTTTGCCTTTAGAATTCTAAAATGAAGACATTAAAGCAAACTTATCACGTGAAAATGTGACCTTAAATTATGCCAGTAGCCACAGCACATTGAAGTGGAGATTGCCCCATTCGATAAAGAGAGCCCTACAACATTAACTGTGTTCACAATTTTCATGTCTTCCAGGGCCCTCCTGGCATCACACCCTGCTTTGGAGCACCACACTCAAACTATGTGCCAGTGAACACACCTCAATGCTTTACTGACATTAATATCGAATTATATAGATCCTGTGTTTAATAGTGCTCAGTTCTTTAGACACATTTCCCTCCTGAAGTATTTCTACTTATGAAGTGAGTATAAATCTTCACGATGTATCTGTACATAAAAATAAGGATATATTTTCTATATATAAGGATTTTTACAATCAACTTCAGCATTTTTTGTTTCAAGATCTTCTTGCATTATACTTGCTTGCAGTTGTCTTCTGAAAGAGCTCATCTTCTCATCTCCTCCCTGCATGATTAACCTATTTTCTGCTTGAATATTGATCTCCTCAAAAGCCTCTCCCCTGCAATTCAGTCTTCTTCACATATAACTAATTTCATTTTAGCCAACAGTTGTCCTCTGCCTTCACATTGAACAACTCACAAGAAATACTGCCATGAAATGGTAACCAAAGATTTAAATAGTATAACCCCGTATTACAGTGTTAAAGAGCTAATCCTTTCACTTAGAGAAAGTGGGAAGGCAAACATTTAAAATAACTTCAGCCATTAGTACAAGAACAGGTTTGGTACAGCTTCTCTTCCTTCATTCATCCAAATGAACAATTTTAATGGAAAACTAAAAAAATACATGTCTCAGTCTGAATCAACTTCAAAGCCTGTTATATGAAAATAACAGGTGAACATTTAAAGGAGACTCGAATGCATTACCTGCACAAGTGACCAGAAAACTGTGCAGAAATGATAAAAGGGGTCAGCAGTTCCCAGAAACAGACTTCAGCAATACAAGGAATTAGACAGAAAATCTCAGTATAAGGAAAGATGTCCCACATCTGTTGCTCATTTCCTCTTTAAAACATTTTCTTTTGCTTTACATTTAAAGAAATCCACTCAAGTTTATTTTGCACATGATGGAAATCCACTTCTTATTAGACTTAAGGAAGGTTTGAGTGTTAGAAATCTAAAGCAGTCATTAATAACACAGCATGTTCATCCACTTTCAAGAGTCCGGCTGGAATGTTTGAACTTTGTTTTTTTTCAAATACATCTCAGCACCTTTATGAGCTTCACACACCACTTTTACAACTACTACATCCCCAGATTACTTCAATTTAAGCACATACAGGATTTAGCACTCCTAAAAAAATAATCAATCCAACATACACACTACTTCTCATCCAGTGTGATTGACCTGGTGCACTGTACCCCAAAGGAAAATATTTTTGTTCCCAGAAATAACAAAGATCAATGATATCCTTCCAGTGAGGTCCTGAAGATTAGTCCAAGGGAAATTACACATCTGTAAATAAAACTCAAGTGCTGTCCCACTGGAGATGAGTCTAATCTGCCATGGGATAACATCTCCACTCCTGAAATACAGCAGACTTATGGATCATTTAAAACTGAGTGAAGAACTTACTTGAAGGAACACTGTTGAGTAGAAGAAAAGGATCCACCAAAATATATAATGGGCCTTCTCTTGTACCATAACCTGACCAGTTTTTATTCCTGGAGTACTACTGTTCTTCAAAACGTTAGGAAAGGCTAAATTAAAAAGACAACTTGGCTCTGAAGGGCCAGTATATAGCTAAGGAACCAACTGTTTGAACAAAATACACACAAATTACACTTTTGCTGCTTTTTGCAGCAGCATTTCCAGACATCATTGGAACAGGCTTCATTGGAGCAAGCTCTGAGCAACAGACTCTTCTAAACTCCTCCAAGAACCTTCAACACTGATAGGGAATAAGATGTCAATTACAAGACCCCATCTCATCCAATGTTCTTCCAAAAATCATAGAACTGGCAGCAGCAAATATTTCACGTCAAGATCTCTGCTTCTGCCAAAGAGAAGAGACCACAGTCTGAAAATGCTTACCTTTGCACAGTCCAGTATTATGGATTTGAAAAAATATTGAGTAAAGCAACTTGCACGACTAAAGGAGAGCAAAACTGTTCGCACTTAGCCCCAGCCCACAATGGGTACCAGTTAAAAACCTTCAGCATCAAAAATAGGAAACTGGAACAGGAAGAACTCATGAACTTTTTATTCTTAACACTGGTTCCTCTCGGGGCAGAAGAAAGTTCAGTGCTCAACACTATCACATGCAACTGTTTTGAAGGTCTGGAAAGTGACAACTGAACTGAGAAAAGCATTTAAAATTTGTTTGAAGAACATGAGTCTGGTGTCTTACAAGCCTTCCTGCTCTCTAGTACTCACTAAAGCCACAGAAGGCAAAGACTGCTACAGCTGAGAAAGCAAGCCACAGATTTCTGACTCCATTGCAGTAGAAGGAAAAGTCGTATCGTAGTCTCTCCTGTCTCATGCAAACACAGGTCCCTGCATCCATACTATCCCCTGGGAAGGAAGACCTCCCAGACGACGCTTCAGAGTACGACAGGTTAAGAGCTCACTTCCATTGAGCATGTTATTTTCCATGGGGGACAGAGACAGATAAATTTCAGTTGATTCTGAACTATCAGCTCTAGCTTAGCCAGTCATCTGTAACCATTCAGCTGCCTTTCCTGGTCACCAGACTCACTCAGAACTAGTCTTTAGTTGCTTCAGCAAGTCTTCAGATTGTGTTTGCAGTAAGGCACATAGCACCTTGTGAATTAAGTTTGCTATTTCGTAGATAGAGTACAGCTTCTGGAATTGCAGCAAGAATAGCAGTATTTTAATGGTTAAAATGGCGCGGGGGAGGGTAGAACATAAATTCAATGAGCCCAAGCAGAGATTCATTAAACACTCGGCTGCAAGCTAAAAATACTAGAATAAAAGTCTCTTTGTAATAAATTACCGTCATTTTCTAAACACAGAGCCAGCATTATAGGCTGCTAGCAACTGTAGCTAGTGCCAGACTAGCCCTTTTCTAAAATACTGCATACAAAACCACTTTCACAGTATAGAAAGAAGTCCTCTGTCAATGAATATATTAAAATAAAAATATGCTGATTCAGATACAAAAAATGGGAATTTTTCCCCTCCATTTTATAATATTATATTTATGTTCTATATCTACATATTTTAAGGTTTGGATATGTGGTTTGTTCTTTTTTGCTTTTAGACATAAAGCCAAAGACATTTTATCTATTGATGTTTTTATTTTTTTACTATTTGCAGTTCTGTACTGAATACCCTTGCAATTCTCACATCCAGCTCTTCCCTCAGCAATTTTATGCTAAACCAGAGGGAATAGGGACAAAATGTAATCTAGTCCTTTTGACAGGTATGCAGTAACAGAACAAGAGGCAACAAACAAGCCACAACACAGAAAATCCTGATTAGCTATTATGGGAGGGAAAAACCCTCAATCCACAGAGGCTATGAGATCTCCATCCTTGGAGATCAGCTGCATGTGGCCCTGAACAGCCTGATCAAAAGCAGTCCAATCCCATTTTGACTCCAGGGACTGAACCAGACAACCTGCCAACC
>VZTT01056321.1:31789-49835 GCA_013400855.1 Buphagus erythrorhynchus
CATTGACAAACCTGGCCATTAGCAGAGAGGAATGAGCTTTGCACGCAAAGACAGAAGCCCTGCATTACAGAGCTATTACTTATCACCTATTTGCATGACTGCAGGAATGCCTGAACTTAGTTGTTAATGTATAGCAGGAACACATTCTGCAATTAAACTATTTTAAGGTGGCATAAAGCACTGCTGCCTGCAAAAGCAGCAGGACTGCCTGTGGCCTGGCAGCTACATGGCACAAGATTCTGCACAACCATGACTTCCATGGACCCATGCTCCAAACTGTTTCTCAACTGGATTTACCCAGTGCTGAGTGCACCTGAAGAGACGACAGGAATGAAGAGTTGGGACCAGTTTCCATATGACTGTGTTCACTTCCAGAAAAATAGTAAAATTATATATTTTTAAATGCATGGACTAATTAATAGTGAGATAACAGGAAATAAGAATTTATTTTGAGCAGTACTTAAAAGCTATGTTAAATCTTGGAATTAAGGAAACTTTACTCCCATTTTTAACTAGAGCTAATTTTGTTTTCTGTATACTCACTCTTCTATTCAACTTATTTTGTTCTTTTAGGTAACAGAAGCCACATTCATCAGTAAAAGACTGCTTAGTACAGCAACAATCTTATTAGCATGCATATGGAGTCAAAACTAAGCTTATATGAAGGATGTTGTAAAATTAAGCTTGAAAACAAGCACAGTAACAGCAATAAATGAAAAAATTAAAGTTCTGTCTCAGTTACAAAAACACATTTGGAACAACCTAAAGTTCAGTCTTCATTAAGGCTTATTAATTTTCTGCACATTTCTTCACAGGGTAGTATTTTGTCTGCTCACATTAATATGAGGTACCTCCACAATCAGTTGCTACAATAAAACCTCAGATACACCAGCTCTTCCATCAACAATTCTTCTGAATTGGTCACTTGGTTGCATGCTGGGAAAGCATCTTCTAGCACTGCCAGGTAAAGATAACCTGCAGAAACTGAACAGGCACCAACAGAGACTCCAGTACATGGAGTGGAATGAGAAGACAAATGTAGGTCACAAAATACAGTCTCTGAAGATCATCAAATCTTAAGTAACATTCCCAAAGACTAATCAACATCTCTGAGATGGAATAAAATCTGCAATATAAACTATGGCTGAGAACTAGACACCTGACTTAAAACCATGCTTAGTACTTCAGCATAAGAGTGAGGCCTAAGAAAAACCACCAATTGCTATGGTTAAGCTTACAATACAGACTAACTTGGAATTCCCATATACTTTAACTACAATGATTATCATTAATAGGGAATGTAGAAATCATTGTGATTTGAAGTCTCTCTCTATCAAGAGAGATTCTCCCACTTAGATGTAGGTCTCTGAAGCAATGAGCATCTTCACCCTCTGCTAGAGTCGCTCAAGTTGCAAAGCAGAAACCAGAACAGACTGCCATTTAATAAAAGCAGCCTCAGCANAGTGAAAGGGAAAACCTGGGCTTCAACGAATGCCATGCTGCTCCACATCAACACAATGGAGGGGAATCCTGTCTCACTCTGAGTGCTATGAGCCACCTGGCCAAAAGCCACGCTTATGCATAGCTACTTGGCCCTAAGAGTTGAAAATAAAAGATGAACAGCAAAATCTGAGGCCAGCAGACACAGCTGTCAGGCAGGGATCAGCAGACCTGAGGACTGCAGCATTAAAAATGCTCCAGCCCATATTGGTTGGCAGTTTTGCACTATATCCTATTATTTCCCTCAGTTATTTCCTTCCTGTCTTTGTCTACCTACCATAATTCCTATTTGTGCTCTGCTTCTCTCCCCTACCTCTTCCCTTTTTTGTCTCTTCAGAGTCCATGGTCTTTCTGTCAGGCTTTTTTCTATTCATACAGCATAGAAGTGCTGAAAAATCAAAGTTCACAATTTTTGGTATGTTCAGCTTCCTGTCTCAGGATTTTATAAAAATCAAGTTTCTTGAAAGACAGTTGACAGACTCTCGCTTTAACACTGTCCTCAGTCACAACATATCAGTCAGTATTTAAGAAGAGAGCTCACAAATAATGCAGTGTGCTGATTTAGCTTCTACAAATGGAGAGTCTGGCTACTGCAGAGACATCTGATCTACAGCTCTTACTGACATGAACAGTCCCTAGCCAATACAAAGACTGTCATAGTTCTTTCCCAAACTCCTGCAGGGAAAAAAATTAAGATGCTAGCAGATTGGATGGAACAGCTCTAAGAAAAATCAGTAACAGTAACTGCAAAATCTAAAATTAAAGTAAGTCTGTTTTTGATGCTTTCAGTACACACGGTACATTAAATTTGGCATAAGCCCAATGGAACATGAAGTACTTGTGGACAACGTCTGCCAAGAGCTAGAAATATAGTACTTAGTCTTTAAAGAACAAACAGAAACCCTCAGTTAATTTCTACTTTATGCATCTGAAAAAAAATTAAATCAAGGTGATCTTTCTGGGGGAACATTTGTATTAAATCTAATTTGCATGCTTTGTGCAATGCTGAATGGAACCCAGGCCCATTGGCAAAGAATCACTATTTGTCATTCTATAATCCCTTCCACTTGTGACAAAAGGTTACAAACAGATGTTAGACCTCCCCACACTCCAAAACATAGTGCTTTCCTGCTCAACATCAGGTGTGTGCCTCACATAAGCTCTCTACCTGGTTCTCAGTCATGCTGACACTCCTAAATATCTGACAGTGAAAGCAGAAGAAAAATGGGAAGCCTGAACTCAGGGAACTCATGCTGCACTACCATTTTTTTCATCCACCTTCACATTTGTTAGTACTTCATTAGTTTACATGCCTCAAAGCAGAGCAAGGTTTGATTAGTAACTGAATACTCATTTGCATTTCTGTATCAGCCTCCAAACATTAACAAATTAAGCATCAACACACCTGTGAGTTCCTTACCTTTCTTAAAATAAGGGCAAAAAACAAGAGACAAGCCTAACATCCTTTGGGGCTTTGGAGACATCATGCACCATCTCAGCACACAGGTTCCTCTCTCTGCCATCTCTTATATCCTGCGCTGTTGCCTAGTTGAACAGGAGAGTGGAGCACAATTCCAGCTTTGTTAAGTCTCAGCTACAGCCCTGCCTTGGGAAACTGGAGCAGCAAGAGAAGAGGAAATAGGCACTACTACACTTAACACCAGCCCAAAGTGAGGCAAGAAACTTCTCATGGCATCTCACTCTACATGTCAGCCAAGCACTATTTGAATCTTTAAAGCTGTTACTGTAAGTGAGGTTTTGAAATATATAAAGCAGCCAGATAAATCTGTTACTTCTCCTCATTAATAGCTGTAAAATAATAGCAGAATGTCTACAATACTTGCTATTGTGGACTTAAGAGACTGAAAGACACCAGACACGTGATTATTAATGTGGTAACGTTCAGTTCTCCCTATGACTGGTCTCTCTTGGCTTCAAAGTAAGCATCAGGCTCCTCTCTCTGCTCCTGTTTATACATTGGCAACTTGAATGAGTCCCTCCCCAAAGTTGGGGGAGTAAAGGAAAGATAGCAAAAATTCTTGTAAGACTTTCTTCTTGAGGCAGAAGTTCCTCTTGCTGTCTATACATATCTTAGAAGAGTCATATATGAATGCTTATTTCAGTGAGGAAAAAATTAAATAGCCTAAATATAATGGCACAGGAATTCAAAAGTAGTTGCTGTATCTAAGTCACAAATGGTTTATAAGCCCACACTTTCTACTAGAGCACCCTGACCTTTCCCAGCCAGCAGTGAGAGGTACAAGAACCTACTCTATGTTCACATCTGCTGCTCAGAAACCCTCTAACAAAGCTAAAATACTGGCCACAGTACTGACTGCATAAATATGCACACGTGCAAGAAAAGAAAAAGGATAAAAATAAGTTATTTGTGCATTTATTTGCCTGCATGATCAAGTTCAGTTCCTCAACTTCAGCAGGTGGCTGACAGCCTTAATACACCAGTAACACACTACTTCTTTTAAAAACGGCAAGAGAAAAAACCCCACCAAGCGGTTACCCTCACCATGGTACACTCCAGCCCTCAGGAACAACCTTGAGCAGTTTACAGAAACCTCATCCAACAGGCAACAGCTCACGCTGCACCAAAAGGCAAAGCTCAACTAGAATGATATTTCACATCCACCAAACACAGCACCTAATAAATACTAAAACAATTGATGTGGGCTACCAGCAGCACAGCAATTACCTTATTATTAAAAAAAAAAAAAAAAACAACAAAAAAACAACAACAACAAAAAACCAAATATTCGTGACTTGGCCATGGAAGTCATCTAAGCATAAAGGGGTGATCACCTGTCTTCAGACTAATATGGATTACAATGCAATTTGTCTAAGGCTTGGTCTGCTAATCCCAGGGTATGAAGTGCAGTTATAAATACATATTATATGTATATTTATCTATATATATGTATGTACGCACACTAAAACACAATCTTTTAACTTTAAGAGGCACAAGGACAGCATACTGGAGCAGGAAGCAGTATTTATCTGAAGTGTGAGCACTACCATCACAAATTTGCCTCACCATTATCACATCAGAAAAAGAACAAATGAAACATTATGTGTCTGCTCACGGGTGTTCTGGTACCCTGCACTACCTACTGCAGAATTGTTACACCTTTGCCCTGTTAAAAAGCAGTTTTTAATTGTCTCTAAGTTTCAGGCCATTCAAGCTGGTTCTCTCCCAGCTCTTTATTAAAAGTACATTAAATAAATGCCCCCACAACTAGAGGGTGCTGAAATGAGGTGTTACCACAATGACTTGTTTTACAGCTGGACTATTATCTTCTTCCCTTGTAACTACTCAACTGCATAGACAATGTGCTCATGCCACTTGCAGGCATGATAGTTTTTTGTGGACTTCTGAAAGCACCTTCCGAAATCTGAAATCTAATTACCATGAAAGCTTGATCATGAAGATGAAAATAGCAGTATTGACTGAAGAGCCGATAACTCTGGCTTCTCAAATATTAAGTCAACTATTCTGGTTTCCTACACAGGAGGAACTCTCTCAGTTTCTATCAGAAGATTCTGTAGCATGTTCCTAAATTCAAAAGATGGCAGTTGCCCAGCAAAAAGGAGTCAGATCCAAATCCAAGAGGGAGCACATAACCTACCTACAATATTAGTAAGGGTTGAAGCCACTTTGCTCTCTTGCACTGCAGCGCAGAAGTTCATCTTCTGCTAACCTTAAAGGACAGCAGCAATCTAAACACAGCAACTCAAATATCTACCTGCATTTATTTTCTTCCACGCTGAGCACTCCTTGGAGTATTTGAAGCGGCTCAGGAAAAAAGTAAACCAAGCCAAACAAAGAAAAAAAGATTAGGGAAATGATAGAACCAACATTTTTAGAATATAGCAGTTTATCCCAAGAGGTGCATTAATAAAGCAAAATGAGCAACAAGTTCTTTAAAAGTAAGTAAATTACTTATAGTAAGCCTCCATATATGATGAATTGTGCGTTTTTACCCCTAACGTCTTACCAAATAAACAATTCAGCTCCATGATGTGACATAAGGATCATTGCTTATTTTCCCTGTTTAAACTTGTGTTACATTGAGATTACGACAACAATTATTCTTGTAAAAATACTGTATTCTTGTAAAAATACTGTATGGAACTACAACTGCTTCAGACAAGTGGAAAGGATATCAAGGTAGCATGAGACAAAAATCTCCGTATACATCTTAACACAAAGAAGAGGAACCTTGAGATTTCTTAGTGGAAATTCTTCAGGGACCACTTGTATCATTTAACACAGACAATTTGACTTAGGACAACGAAAATACAGATGCAGTCCTCAGGCTTGTATGATTTTAAAAAAACAAGTCCTTACTGTTTAATACTGCTAGACTATTGAAGGCAGAAGGATCTGGGAACAGAGAAAGTAGCACTTTGGGGCAGACATGCAACTGCTGTAAAGGCATGATCTTGACACAAGGAAAGGAACTACAAATATATGGAGCCCACAGCCTAACCGTGTGACTAGTTAAACCTTGTCTTACAGATCCCAAAGGACGAGATGTTTAAGGGGGCCCTATGCGCAGGCTGCACAAGCACACAAGCTCCCCTTCCTAAAGCCCACAGTTCTACCCAGGTGCTCTTCAAGCTGTTCCAGACACCACTGATCAGCTTCTGGGCAAAGATGACCAGCAGAGTGAAACATTTTAAGCTAGATCTAGCCCAGAGATGTCAGTTTGACTGCCCTGGCCCAAAGAACAATGAAGCCATTAGTTTTTTTTGGCCCAGATCAACGGGTTACCATCCATGGAGATAAGCTGGCAGGGACAAACTAACCCAACAGCTGCAACTTTCCAGTTGCTCACTACACGGTTCAGATAATTAAGCAGAAACACTGAAGAGACAAGCAGGACAGTGTGAGATGTACAAATCACATCACAAAGTTTCTTCTAACTATGCCTTCACAAATTCTTGGCAGGCCTTGCGCTCCACCAAAGTCAAATCTTAAGTCTTCACAACAAAAACCAAACCAGTGCCCTCAAATTCAATCTCTATTCCCTACCCTCTTCATAAAGTAAGGAAAATAGGTACCCCAGCTCAGAAAAGAGTATTTTTAAACATTTACAATTAAACCCAAAGGGTTATATAATTACAGAAACATTACAAACTTGAAATACAAGCAGCTAAGTACATCCAGACAGATTAATCAAATGGCAATGGAAGGGGAAAAAAAACATTTATGGTGGTCTACTTAAAAGAAAATTCTGGTTAGGCAGGAATTTGTGTTTTATTATTTTTCTTGGTTTTGTTTGTTTGCTGTTTTGTATCTTCAAGTCCTAGCTCCAACAAACTATCCCCTAGAGAATCCTACTTGACTAACTTACTCCAAATCCATAACCTGTAAGTACCTACCCATTTATATATCCCATTCACTCAAAACCTCAATCAATTCACAAAATATCATTATGTAGTAGCTATTATTATTATCAACTACCCTTAAGAATAACAAAAAAATATTCCAGAGATCTTTTCTGGTTTGGGCCTTTTAACTATAACCTTTCAATATCCTCTTTCCTGTTCACACATATATACACACACCCTGATGTAGCCAGACCAGCATCTCCCTGCCCCAAATATCTCTGTACTATTAAAAAAAAAAAACTTCTCACAAGGAATGCTTTTCTCCCTTCTAAAAACACATTTATGCAATTAACTTCTACAAACAGGGCTGGGACAGAAAAACATCTGGCTGGCATAGTTGTCTAGCCAACATCAAGGCAGACCAAGAGCATTTTGAGCCAACACTGACACATATACCAAGTCTTCTACAACATATACAGGTGAACAAGGAAAGTGAGTGTGAATTGAACAAATCCTCTTCCCGACAGGAATATAATTACTGGACCAGAGTAAGAGGTTTTGACTGCTCCTAATCTAAAAACTGCAATATAGCTCTAATTAGAAGAGTAAAATTATAGGATACAACTCATCCTGAAACCACAGCCAGAAATTCACTACAAGATTTAGTCCACTCTGCTCTCAAGTACGAGATTCAAGCCCAAAATTCAGTATTTGCATACGTACCATGGGTGGCATTCAAGTCACTGTGATTAAATGCAGCAGCATGGATTAAAACCAAGGTCAGCAGATTAACTTTTATTACCTGGTCATGAACTGAGCCGTGCTCCTGCATAGCTGGCTCCAGAGGATACCATCAATCCTTAACCAAACACTTCCACCCAGGCATTGCATTCAGCCCCAACCAAACAAATGCTGACTTGCTCACACTTGAGCCCACATCCCCAAATAGCACCTCACATGTCAGCCAGGAGACTTTGCTGGAGCAGAACTGGTATTGATGAGCACCTACCTCCAGCACAGGGTACCAGCAGAGAACAACAGCTTTTTCCTGCAAAGCCTGTAGTTTCCAGTCAACTATTTCACAATCAACCATCACTAGAGGGTTAGTCCAGAAAGGTCACTTTGAGCAGCTAGGAACATTTGGTGCTCCAAATCACATCACATAGGTCAGCAAAAGGCCACAGCACAGGGCTCACCTGGGTAGCCCAAAAGCTGTACACTCACTTGTGCAAAGCACCCAAGAACCTCTGCCTACCTGAAGAAAGTTTCTTTTCAAACCAATAAAAATACAGGATATTTGTAAAAGAACATACTCCTAATGTGTAAGATTCATTTTTCTGCAAATCAAGTACAGAGTTTTTTGTGCTTTTAGCAGAAGGCAGAAACAAGGTAGAGCTTGCTTTTTTTTTTTTAAGTTTCTGGAGGATTTGTAGCAGGACAAAGAGCTTTCATCTTTTTTAACCTGAAAGGCAGGTTTTTTAATACATACGTTAAAACATTTTAACAAGAAACATGATCACTTGTAACTACTAATTGTCACATCCATTACAAAACATTAATGCACAAAAAATGCACCATGATGCTACCTTATTGCCGCAGACCACCTCCAAGCATCCACTGGAGAGCCTACAGCAGAACAGGGACAGGGAAATGTATCCCCACAAGCTGCCCACCACCTCCTGAGAGGCACAGAGCCACTTAAGCTTTGGCTAACTGACACGATTCTTGAGAACCAAGTCGCTATTTTACTTCTTCCTCATTAATCTTTTTACCCAGGTAGGCTAACTGGATCTGACTGGAGAATAGTAAGACAGTATTAATTTCAGTAGGACTGGGGAACTACAGTAGGAGTGTGACACTTCCTGGTGCATCCTGCAAACCGGTAGATTGAAAGGAAACAGAAACAAGATCAGATGGAAACATGTTCACTTTTTTCCACTGAATCTCAGCAGCATTCAGCAGCACTCAACCTACTTCCTTATCCCATGTCTTTGCTGTCACTTCCTTTGACAGTTTGTCAGCACGTTTGTGAATCTGGAGATTAAGGAATAAATGTCTAGGAGGCAAAAGAGCCGGACTTTTTCATCCTGATGTCCGGACTTTTTCATCCTGATGTTCAGTCAAAACTTTTACAATCTAACCAGCAAGGCACACAGTGACCAGCCAGCAACAAGTACCTCCAATTATTGGCATCCAGCAGGAATTGCTAATCAACTGTGCAATTTTGCTTACAAGTATGCACTTAAAGGTGACTGATTTCTCATGAAACACCCTCATTGTCTCTTTTTTAGCTCAGGGCATGGATCAGCATCTACAAACAGCTTTGGGTTTTCTGCTTTCCTGTATTCCAGAGTTCTTGTCTGAAAAGACATTTTATAAAAAAAAATACTTGTAATTAGCTCCTTACAATGAATAAGAGTTTTAAATACCACTGGCTCCAAGCACATGATTCTCTATTTTGTAACTACAAACACAGCCACCAGCTATAAATGCCAAAGTGAAAGGATCCTGCTTTCCATGCCTAGTTTCTTAATAGAAACCAATATTGCTACCAAAATACAAAATGGTTGTAGCAAAGGTAGTATATTAAGTTCTTCTTTAACTGAAACACTAGTAGTTACTCAAAATGTTAATTTCTAAGATGAACACCAGCACGGTGACCTGCTGTGTTGAGAAATACATTCCAATGTTTAGTAAGAACGGAAACATTAATGAGGCACATGTTACACCACTTTACTCAGCGTAACAGTAGGTGCTCCTACATGTTTAATTCGTTTGAAATAGGATATGTCGAAGCTTAAGGTACCCAGTAGCAACCTACATACAACCAAAATGCATTCCTAAAGCTTCCTGCCAGGCCATTCACACGACTTCAAAGAGTTAGGACACTTCTCTTGCACAGCACCAAGAGAGTCTAATTTTCCAACCGCCAATGCTCAATTTTCAACAAACCACACTTTTTCTTGGGGAAAAGGACAGTGGTGGAGAGGAAAGGGGGGAAGTGTCCCGGGCAGACGTCTGAACTTTGGCTCTACATTACTCACTCCAAAATTGTCGGCCTAAAACATTACAAAGCCACACAGACCACACAACAACACATGCAAACGAAGATCTGGGCAGCCTGTTCATCTCCTCTAACCTACAGGCGCCTTCTGGAACAAAAAGCAACTGAAGATGTATCATCAACAGGTCATCCGGCTGCTTCTTTGTGGGAAAAAAATTCGAAACGCTGCTGAACAGAAACCGGAAACTGCCTTTTTTTCCCCCGTGTCTCCCCCCGCCTCCTACACGCGTTCAAAATGAGAAAAAAAAAAAAAAGACAACAAACCCTATCACCCTTCAGATGCAGAAGCACCAGCTT
The DNA here is from genome assembly GCA_013400855.1 of Buphagus erythrorhynchus. Taxonomy (NCBI): domain Eukaryota; kingdom Metazoa; phylum Chordata; class Aves; order Passeriformes; family Sturnidae; genus Buphagus; species Buphagus erythrorhynchus. Next base: position 41,997 of record VZTT01056321.1, read on the forward strand.
CTAGCTAGCTGAAAGGCTTTGCAATTTTCCTTGCCAAATAGCGTTTTTTCAAGGCAGAGGAGTCCCGGGGAAAAAAAAAAAAAAAAAGGGTGGCCTTTAAGGCCAGAAACACCAGCATTACAGCCAGACTTCATTTTGCTCGAATGTATTCCAGAAGCTGCATTTTGCAGCGGTGAAGTAGCTGCAGTTTTTGAGGTGGCAGTTAAAACAAAAACTAAGCGGGGGGGGGCGGGAATACTTCCGATATAAAAACGTAACTGTTTTAAAATATACCCTTTATCAGACGAAAATTATTCAGCTAAAAACACAACTGCTCCTCCTCTCCTCTGCCTTTTAAATATCTTCTCTACAGCTGTTGCAGGCAGAAACGTGCCCCTCCTACTAGATCCTCCTGAAAACCCATTATTTAACTAGGTGAAAACAAGAGTGAAAAGAAAAACCGGACACAAGTTGCGCTGGACGGCGGGTTGCTCACAAAAGAGCCAGGGCTGAGGAGATGAGAGAGAAACCCTGCAATTCCCCCAAGAAGCTTAAAATTAAAGACACAACTTACCCACCGCCCAGCTGGATTTTTCCAGAGTAAAACAACATCAAATTTGGAAACGCTATGGATGAAAAAAAAAAAAAAGAAAAACAAAAAAACCCAAAGAAAAAGAAGCAAGCTTTCCCACCACGATCTTTCAGGTTAATAACAGCCAAACAAAATCCCCCTTTGTTTTGTTGTCACCCGCCTGCGTGCTGCTCCCATTCCGCGCTCCGGCACGGGAGGCTGCGATCAATGGATCTGGTGGGGGAGGCGGGGGGAAAACACGTTCTTACCCCCAAAAAATATATCACCACCGCCGACAAAAAAACAAAAAATCCACCCCCGAATTCAACAGAACGCTGGCGTTCAAGTATTGAGCGACTTCTTTTTTTTTTCTTTTTTTTTAAGTGATGTTCTTCCCGAGGCCAGACGGCTCGGCAGCCGTGACAAAGAGCTTCCCCAGCACATCCAGCCCCACAGTGGGGCCAACTCCGGGCGGGTGGGAAGTAAAAAAAGATTAAAAAAAAACCCAAAAAAACCAGAAGACAAAAAACTTCCCAAATGCGGGTAGAAAAAAAAAATAAGAATAGAGAATAATTTTAGAAACAACCGCAACAAGGGAGCCCTGCGAGGCGCAGTACAAAGCGCGCAGGGCGGCGGGAGGGGAGGAAGGAGCCCGAGGAAGGCAGGAAGGGGACAGGCCGCGGGCAGGCCCCCCACCTCTTCGACAGCGACGCGCGACAGGATGGGGCCCTGTCGCGACAGCCGCGATACTCACCCCGGGGAGGAAGGAAACGGGCAGAAGAGGCACCCCACGCCGGCAGCGAGGGAAAGGAGCAGCCTCAGCTTCCTCACGGCCGCGCGGAGGGCGATAGTTCCGACTGGGCGACAAGGCAAGAAGCCTCAGAGCGCTCGCCTCCGGCCGGCAGGGCTCTAGCGGGCCGGTGCTGCGAGCCACGGGTCGAGGAGCAGCGGCGGCAGCTGCTGTGAAGCGGCCGGGGAGAAGCCGATGGATGCTGATGGACGCCGCCGGCTCTGCCACCCTCACACCGACTGCCGCGCGCCGCCCCCCCCCGCTCCGCCTCACCGCGCGCGCCACTCCGGCGGGGCGGGGCCGAGCGGGGCCACGCCCCCTGCCCACCCCGGGGCATGGCGGGAGTTGTAGTCCCGTCCCCCCACCCCTCGCTGAGCATAACCCATATGCTCGCACACCTGTGTGCAGGTGTGTACCTATATGCAGGTGTGTGTGCGTCCACTTATCTGCGCTTCGTGTGCTGCGCGGCGCTGGAAGCCCACAGAGTCTCGAGCTGCCTCAAAAGCAGTGCGGCCAGCAGGTTCACCCCCCCCTCCCCCGCCCCCGTTCTGCTCTTGAGACACCCCACCTGGAATACTGCGTACGATTCTGGTTTCCCCAACATAAGAAAGACATGGAACTGCTGGAGCAAGTCCAGAGAAGGGCCATGAAGCTGCTAAGAGGACTGAAGCGCCTGCCGCACGAAGACAGGCAGAGGAAGTTGGGGCTGTTTAGCCCAGAGAAGAGACGATCGTGTGGAGAACTCATAGCAACCTTCCAGTACCTGAAGGGGAACCTTCAGAGGAGCCAGAGAAGCTGTAGTGATAGGACAAAGTGTAATGGATACAAACAGAAAGAGAGGAAGTTTAGGTTAGATATTAGGAAGCATTTTTTCAGTATAAGAGTGGTGAGACACTGGAACAGGCTGCCCAGGGAGGTTGTGGATGCCCCGACCCTGGCAGTGTTCAAAGCCAGGCTAGACAAGACCTTGAGCCACCTGGTCTAATGGAAGGTGTACCTGCCCAGGGCAGGGTGTTGGAACTCGGTGATCTTCAAGGTCCTTTCCAAATCCTTAACATTCTGCAATTCTACAGTTCCATGTGTGCACGTGTGTGTGTATGTATACATACATATGGATGCATAGAAAAATGTATGTATGTTATATGTCTGTATATGTATGTGTATATAAATATATTTCAACTGAAATACAGCCATGTAAAGAAAAACTATATTAATTTATTTTGTTCTATGTTTTCCATCGTTTAAGAGAAATCACAGCCTTGATATGGTCTTCAATTTTTTTCTTATACGTGGTGAGGAACAGATTTTTAAGAGAAATGGGAGTTTTTACCACCACATCATTCAGAAAAAAACATGATCCTGCCCCAGCACAACACACAAAGTCAATGGAGATGCTTTCATAGTCATCACACCATGAACTGCTGAAGAATTATCCAGGGTCAGAAATATTAGTGGTGCCTGACTGTGTAAACTCTACCCATCATTAACCTGAGTTTCACTGGCCCTTTTTAAGGAGAAATTAAGAGATATAACTCAAAGCTCCCAGATTATAAGAACAAAAGGGGTCTGGGTGATCATCCCTCATGATCCCAGGTGTAACCCTGCTCATCCCAAAAATAGCTTTTTCCTCAAAGGCAGTATTCTTCTAAAACACCTGTGATAGAAATAACCCTGATGGCAAATTCACCATACCCCAGCTTTTGGTGGCTGCTGCAAACAAAACCCAGCGTTCAAACTGAGCTCTCCTCGGGGCATTTATTGGTTTGCCTTTGGATTTGCTGTAACTTTGTTCTCCGTGCTCGGCAGCTCGTTATTCCCTGCCATATTTCCAACCCAGGTATTTGCAGCCCTCTAATCGGGGCGCGCGTTATTCTCCTCTTTGCTGAGCTCCCGTCACCGGCATCCCCTCATCCTTCGCTATGGTGCAAGCCAGACCCTCACCCCCGAGCAGGAGCGTATCTCACATCTTCCCATAGCTGCTGGAGGTTCCCACGGGACTCAGGCATGAGGAAGTAAGGAACACACGTGCAGGCACATGGCAGATGGGTGGGAGGTGACAGCAGTGCAAAAGCACGTGTGAAGAAGCTCCTGGCTCCAACTCTGACATGGAAAACCTGCTGAGTCCCACCTGCGAGGAAGTCATGTCTCAAGCCAGGGACCAGGTCCTTCCTTTCCAGAGATGGTGGGCAAAAGTTGAAGGAAATGGGATGGGGAAGAAGGCAAGGGATAGGTGGAAAGCCACTACAGTCACGGACAGGCGTCCTGCTGGAATGAGTGGCTGCTGCCTGACCCCTGCGTGCTGCCTGACATGCTCAGAGCTTTGCGTGTAATGAATCACTTGCCACACATGTGATGTAACATGACAGTAGTAACAAATCTCATCATTATCCAATTTATATGGGGAAACTGGGGTGTGGAGAGGTGAATATTGTGCCTGGGGCATCCTGAGACCAGATTACAGAAGGCCTCACGCTGCCATCCCATGCTCACTTTACTAAGCTATATAGGAATTAGATGCAGCTGGCAGAAGCAGACATGAAGTATGCTGAGGAAAGCCTGGGAGGGAGAGGATGAGCTTGGCATTCACAGTACAGAACCTTGCCCCTAGCATTTGTGTCCTGCCTCTTTCTGTGTTGAATGGGATCCCCTTCAGCTCCCAAGAGCTGTTCCAGGTTGCTGTCACATACTATACTCTTCTGTAGCATCTGATGTGTTTATCACTTTGCCCCTTGGGAGGCTCTTTCCTCATTTTGCCTGGCCATAACCCCCTCCTGCAGAAGACAAAATGACGGTGAGAGATTTCCAGTATCACAGCATCCCTGCTGCAGCCTTGTCCCAGCTGCCTCAAGGATGAGTCCCAGTGATGCCAGTGCTGAGCCTGGCCCTGTCCTGGGAGAGCACCTGCAGCCAGACCAGGGCTTGTGTCCCATTGCTGAGGGACCATCTTTTATTTAACTCCAAATTAGCACCTTCATGATAGATTTCTGTTTCATGAATTGGCCCAATCCCTACTTATATCCGTGCAAGCATGTATCCTTTGCACGACCCCCTGGCTCAGCATTGCTCCTGGTTCCCTTTTCATCTTGATCCTGCCTCAGGGTTAATTTCTTTCTCAAAGATGTTTCAGAGGAAGCTTAAGAGACAAATCAGCATTACAAAACATTCCTCTTGTAGCAGAAAAAATTTTCAGAAAGCTTTACTCTCCTTACTTAAAAAAAAAAAAAAAGGAAACAGCTGAGTTTGGTGACTCTTTTTTGCATTTATTTATATTTAACACATGCCCCTTGCTATGGAAAAACGCCAGTCACCACTGATGGCTTAAAGTCCTCTGCAATGTGCCCAGAGATCTGGAGACACTGGTGCTAAAAACTGGGCTTCAGAACTCATCTCCTTGCTGGCAGGAAGCCTGAGGGCTGCTTTTCCCTCTGATCTTGCCACGTACCATTGTACCATAAGCTCGTATCTCTACATGGAGAGACAGCATGAAGCTGAAACATAAAATACTCAATGTTTTGGGGGAGTCAAGCTGGACTGAGGTGACCCTGCACCATGGATAATTCATTGGAGAAGGAATGGTAGGTAGGTAGAGCATCACCTTTGCTGACCCATCTCATTTCACACCAGTTTTCCCCTCCCAGCACTGAAACTTGGAGCTGCAACTCAAACAATTGGAGCTCTGAAATAATCTTTGATATTTAAACAACTATTTTCTTTTTTCTGACAGCCACACACTGTTCCAGTGTTCGTGTTGAACAGGCTCTCTGAGTCAGATGCAAAATAAAGTGACACATGGTCCCCTCTAATGTTCCCACCAGAGCACATATCGTCCTGTGATCTCACTGCAGCAATGAGGAAACAGGGAAGGCTCTTGGCCAGGTTTCTGTGCTGCTCTTAACTGCACATGCCTCAACAGCAACAGTTCATTCACACCTCACTGCCCCTCTCCATATTATTAAATAAAATGATCCCCAGCCAGAGTGGCTTGGCTGGGCTCAGGGCCATGCTGCTAAACACTGCATCCCCTAAAGCACCATGACCAGTCCAAAACTCTTCAGTGCATCTCCTGGCCATGCCGAGATCATTTTCCAGACCCAGGCTGCCAAGATCAACCTGCCAGGATACTTCACCAAGCCCCCCTCAAAACCCTGGAGAGGCCCCTCATTCCTGGGGGAGAACCTGTGTCTCCAAGGTGCATCGTCATGCCTCTCTAAACCAGCTGCCTCCCTGGGTTGCAAAACTGAAATTCGTATAACCTTTCTCATCCAGCCCATAGGATTCCAAGGGATTCAAGCCTACACCCAAGCAAATTTCATTGGGGACTGATGCTACTGGGACTGAGCGTGATGACAGGGTGCTGGGCAGCTGCTGGTGCCACAGCATGCTGCAATTCCTGCCTGCATGGGTAATCAGTGTGGCTCAGTGCCACGAGCTGTGATTAAGTCATTAGTCAGTTGCATGAAAATATTTGAGATTACAAGTCGATGCTGAATTCCTTCTTGGAAGGGTTGAGGAAATTAATATTTAGCTCAGGCAGACACGAGGTCAGAGCTTGTCAAACATAAGACATGATGCTGTCACCCCGAGCGCAGACATCAGCCTGATCATCAGGTGCTGGGCTTTTCCAAAGGAGCGCGCTAATTCCTTGTCACAAACTCAGCCTTGGGTTCATCAGGGGCTAATAATCAAATCATTGTAGAAAAATTGAAGCACCCCAAGCCTGGCAGGTGATTCTTTCTTTTCCATGCCCAGTGGTGTACACTTGCACCTGCACTGCACTCAGGCAGAGTAAAGGGGTGGCTGTGCAATCATCCGCAATCAATCAGGCTGATTGTGTACACCGATTAAATTATGTTCTTCCACCAGTTCTTAGAAATGTAATTTGCTTTAAGTTAATAAGCAAACATCTACCCTCTCAAAGTGTATTTGCAGAGCTGTAAAATCAAGGGGCACTTCATAACGGCAGCGGGGAGAGAGGGAGGGATACCAGCTCAATGTTTAGTCAGGATGCTGCTGGAGTGTCACAGGAATCGGCCACCTGGATGGACATGTGTCAATCCCCCTGACATACATTAATTAATTAATTAATTAATTATGTGGAACAAAAATTTTAGTCCTTGCAGAGGGACTCTCTTTGAATACAACTGCAAAAGAGGAGGTTTAAGCAGAACATGAAGCCTCCTGCTGTCCCTTTGCTGAGGACAGGATTGCACCCCATGGCCTCTGGGATATATTTCATTGCTTGTCCTTGAATGTGGATCTAGAGAGAAAGTTTGTTCAGCATTTGCAGTGATTTCTCCACCAACTGTGCCCTACTTGGTGCAGTAAGCAAGACCTCCACCAGTAGATCCCAGGTGCGTCTCTTGGGTTGCTCAGCTGGGAGAAGGTGTTTGGTTGCTGCTCAGCATCACAGCTGTCCTCCCATGGACCATGTGAACACACATCCCAGCTTTCCCAGACATCCAGCCTGAAAATGAAAGTCTTTCCCCCCCACCTCCTCTTCTTTTTCTTTTGTTCTTCTCTAAAACACAATCTCTGAAGCTGTCGTGTGGAAGGACACATGCATTTTCCCAGGGAGGGGGACATGGCAGCATCTCCCCCTCACCCAACCCACAGCACAACCCGACAAATGGAGGAGGCAGGTGTTACTGGAGCAAGGCACATTTTAGTGATTTTAATGAGGCAAAATGAAAACGCCACGTGTTGCTCACTACAGCTGCTGTATCAGTCCGGAGGGTGAAGTAGAGTAGTAAGAAAATCAGTACACAATCAGCGTGTGAGCGCTCCCAGCACCCACAGAATGGGTCCAGTTTATAGGTTGGTTGAAGAAACAAAACAGATTTTGAATCGTTGGAAACACACAAAACCACAGATGTATATATGCTTTTGCTTGCATTCAGTATACACAGCCAATGCTATTTTTTTTTTGTTTTGGTGGGTTTTTTTGTTTGCTTTTTGTTGTTGTTTGTTTGTTTGTTTGTTTGTTTGTTTCTTTGTCTTTTTTTTCTTCCTCTCTGCATGTCATGGAAAAAATCCTTTGCTTTCTGCCTGAGAACTCATCTGCCAGAAGGCCTGCTTGTTGTAGCTGTGATTTAAGCCACATGAGCTGGCTGCATGGTAACAGAGTAATACTTTCTTCGCCTGTCTCACTCGAACAATATGATTAACACAGTGTTTTCTGGATGGCTTAAGTCTTGTCAATCCAAGGAAGAAGTTAAAGGGAAGGAGGCCACCATGGACTCTGTCAAAACAAGGCTTGTTTAATCATTGCTCCAGGGAGATTTGCAGCCAGGACCTGATTGAAAATCCCCCTGAGGCCAGGCTGGCATAGCCACTTTCAGCCCTTCATTTTGAGGGCTGTGAGATACCTACAGCAAGTCCCACGGTGGCCTGGCTGTGGCAGGGCTCACCAGGTCTTTTCTGGGCAGCTTCAGCAGCACCCAAAGGGAGGCTCAGACACCACCGGTGAAACGGGTAACATTTCTGAAGGAGGAACTGAAAG
>VZTT01056325.1:1605-17113 GCA_013400855.1 Buphagus erythrorhynchus
GGATGAAGTTTTTAGAGAAGCCTATCTTACACTTGTAACAAATAACATTTAAAAGTTATTGCAGAAAAAATGCATCATTGTTTAGCAAAACTCTTCAGTAGTTACTTACTATCACCACGGCAAAGCAAAGGCCCCAATTTGTAAGCAGCTTCCGAGTTTGGTCTGTCAGTATCTGTGATCACAATTTCAGTTACTGGTAGATGGTCCTTGTAGGAGAGGAAGCCTGTATCATTAGTCCTGAAAAGGTAAAATGAAAGCCAGAGCTCTCCTAAATGTTTCCAAAAAAAATTTCATTATCATTGACACATCCCTGAGGAAAAGGAAAGAAACTTTAAAAAAAGAAAAAGGCTGCCTAAACATGTATGTGTGCATATGTGTTTGTATATGCATGATACAACAAAACTATGAACAGAAACATATGCTTTGGAGTTGATATTGGGCTCATTCAACAGGACTGAAAGAATTTACCTGGAAGTGGGTAGTTTTATGGTTGTGCTGGTTTACACAAGTGTGAGAAAAGTCCTCTTGAAGCAACTAACTGGCTGCCTAAGTCAATGAATCTGACCAAGTCAAATTTGTAAATGAATTTTATGTCTCTGAGGAGATACTATATCTGTAATTAACTCTGTCATCAATATGGAATATTTAGTGGCTTAACATAACTTTCAAGTAAATCTACTTTTTTTTTTCCCCGCCTTGAGAAAAGTTTAAAAAATCAAATAAAAATGTACAAAGTCATGCTGCCTACGGGAAAAGCAACATATGCTACAAATATGAGATTTGCAGGAAAGAAAGTATGCAACTTTGCACTCAGAGCACACATCTAGTACTTGTAATATTAGACCTAATTCCTTGTTTAAAATCTTTGTTGACTTAGTGCCAGAATTGAATTTTTAAATTTCATAAGCACCAGTCTTGGTCCTGAAATTCCTTTCCCTAAACCCATGGAAATGTTCAGTTACTCAGGACTGTCCTGGAAAATTCAATCTGTCCATTCAATCCATTCANAGACTCCACTGCTTAGAGATTAAACATAAGACATACCTCAGGAAGAAATCTATGTTTCTCTGAGAATGTAATTTGGCTTAGCAACCTTGTCTTTCAGTGCACAGTGCACTGGGACTAAGACAATAGGGAGAGACTCCACCCTCATGCTGAATAAAATTAGCGATTTTTTTCTCTTCTCCCCTCTGTCTTTCCCTTTCCCATCATCATCATCTTTCCCCTGCACACAATTTCTGTTTATCTGTTTCCGTCTGACTCTGTTTCCGTCTGACTCTGTTTCCGTCTNGTGCAAACAAATGGACATTTTTTCAGTAAATTATTTTGCTTAAGTGAGGAATGAAAACATTTTTTTTTTTAATGTTAATTTTTCATGAGGTGAGATATTGCAGGTTTCTAATTTGGAACTGAAAGAAAATCCCTCAAAACACCAGAAGTGTTTGCTTCAGTAAAATGATGCTGTAAACAAAAGGAAACTGAATAGAAATTATCTTCTACGGAGAGGATTTGCAATTTTTAAATTTTTAGGACCAGATTTTTTAAAAAATAATATTTCTGTTCTAGAGTTCTAAAGTTTTTGATTAGTCAGATAAGGAGTTTAGAGTTAAATCTATGTCCAATGTATGAAATAAGATAGATTTCACTATAAAAGTGGACTTTCAAAACCAGTGTGTCAAAACTGTGGTGTGTAACTAGTTCTCTATGCTCAAAGTGCATCTCAAACAAGCATAGTTCTACCTACTTTTTCCACCCAGTGAACAGTACCTAGTCAACTGATCCAAAACAGTAGCCTCTAGGAAACCAAATACAGTGTTAATCACAAGTACCAAAATGAGTGTACACACAACTGTTGTAACACTGGAATCACTGGGAAGAATCTCTACTTAGGAGTCTCAAAAGTGATACAAACAGAAACATAAACCCAGATTCATTATGCTTTCAATTTAATTCACTCATAAACATCTCAGCAACTTACTGGAAATGGTTGTGCATGTGAAGACATGCACATAATCCTCTCATCTACTGTATTTACAAATATGTTACCATTAAAAATTAACCTATATATGTGAGCATGGATTGAATGGATGACAAAACTGAGCAAGAATATTTTACATGTATGAGAAACTTTGCTCATTTTTTTTTCTCAAAATGCATTTGTCTTTTAACACTTATTTTCATGTTAGAAATTAATACTGGTTTTATTTTCATGCAGCATAATAATAGGGAAATTCTTAGTGTTATGTGTGTTTTATTCTCTTGATCGGAATAAATGTTGCAGCTATTGCCCTGTGAATTTTACTGCAATAGCAAATTCTTTTCTCCAGAAATCTTTGAAGCTTGTGAAGAATTGTTCTTAAATTAACTCTTTCTTGTACTTTCATTTCTGTCTGCTGAATTTCCTGCTTATGTTGAGGGAACAAGCATTTTCCAAACCAACTCACCAGTCCCTCCTTTAAAGGAAGGGTGGAACTTCAGAAGAAAAAAAATGATGTATCGCTTGGTTTTGCACACATCAAGTTGTTCCTAAATATCTTTCTTACATTTTCCCACTTTCAAAAAAATAGATATTGATGTATTTTTTTAAATGCATGTATTAATGTACTCACTGAACTTGATTTATATAAGTTACCTGGACTTCACAATTTTAAGACCATAAAGGTTTCTTCAACAGAAGAGAATTAATTTGAAAAGTCCCTCTGCTTTATCAACTCCTATACTGCACTGGAGCTATGGTTGAGACTATACTGCACTGGAGCTATGGTTGAGAAAGTTGTATCTGATCCTACTACATGAAAAGTCAGGTTCAGATTTGACATTGTAACATAAGAACTTATCCATTATATAATTTATTTGAAAGTTATCATAAATGACCCCAGAGAATTTTAGGCACAAGTGGAAGATATACATCCTAGAAATTCATTCATTCTCTTTGAATAGGACTCCATATGAGTTCTTTGCTTCATTGATAGCAAGAGTATTAATTTTAATTATCTATGTTGTAGATAAAAAAAAGAGTGTAAAAAGTCTAAACCTTAAAGTGTAGTTATAAATTATGCTACAATTAATTTTTTTTCACAGAATGTTTTATTTTAAGTTTAATTACACTCAGTAGTCTAAAACTAACTGAAGTTCTGCTAAAGAACTGTTGCCTTTATCTGTAACATGCAATATACTAAAAGACTAGAAAGTACCTGTAAACTTAAACCTTCCCCAAAATTTAGTGAAAGAATTAGCAATAATACTTAATGTATATAGGAATAACTTTGTGAAAACTTATGTTCTATAGGAAATAACCAGATGACACTATGGCAACTTAGATTTACAACTGCCTTAGTATTATAAATGTGTTAAGGTCTGTATATTTTCTTTATTTACTTTTAACAAAAAATATTGTGAATAATCAACAGTAAAAAGTCACCATTCATCCCTGTCTGCATCACAGTTGCAGTAATGCTGGGAATCAATGCAGCTTCCCTCCAGTCCACAAGCACATTTTTGTACAGCAGGCAGGGAACCTCCCCAGTAAGTATGAGTTTCATTGGTTCTTCCAATCCACCAGCTCAGTGGCATCCCATCTAAAAAGCAGGTTAGAGAAAATCAGTGCCCAGTCTTGTCCCCTGCTTCTGTCAGGTTTCCCATCCAAATAATTTTCCAAAAGGTTAAGAGGACAAAAATCCCTGCTCAAATCTAAAACCTTTAAATGACCAGGAAAAAATAAATTTCCACCTTTACTTGATAAGTAATTATTCATTTTAATACATCGTTATCATGTATTAAGCGATTGTCACAGATTTTTGCTTGCATTAGTGCAAAATGGAATTCACAGTACCTGGTTCAGCCAGCCATGATATTAGAATAATTTATCTTAAGCAGTCCATTTATATAATTCATTTTAAAATGTTTCATGAAAGAGGAGATATAGTCAAACTAAAAATCAGGGTAGTTTATATTCCCAAATAAAAATCAATTTCAGATGTTGGAACTACCAGAAACAGAATGAGGAAAGTCAGAAATGGCCTCATCCCACTACCAAGAGTACTACAGAGTACTACTACCCACTACCAAGAGTACTACAGTGTACCACTACCCACATCTGTGATGAACTTCAAGCAGGTGAGTAGTGGTGTTAATCAGAAATGCCCGAAGACAGCTGTTAGGTCATGGACAGCAGATTCAGAATTTATATACTCAGAGACAACAGAAATCATGTTAACGGTGCTCCCATGGCAAGTTGATTTATCTGGTGAGCAGAAGTGAGGTTGCCCAGGACTATTACATCTCTCTGTGGTGCATCCAGTCAGCATTGTTCATAGCAAAATGATAAAACTGTATGTTTCCTTAATGTTACAGTACTGCAGAATAAGCTTAAAGATATTGCCAAGCAAGCATAGCAACAGAAGAAATATCTACAGAACACATAACAGCTAAGTGATATGAAGCATAAAGATAAACCAACTCAAATGAGATGGAGGAAGGATGATGGATGCATGAAAGTCAAGGCATGAGAAGAAATCAAGTACTGTTAAATTTTAGAGTTTCTTATAAATGCATTTCTTTTTGCTTCTGCTGGAGATCCATTCTCAGCACCCGGCCCCATGAAAAAGCCAGAATTTATTCTACTCTCAACTTTACTTACAACTGCTACTGCTTATTAAACCTCACTGTTAGATAAGACCTCTGTTACACTGACAATCTTTCAGATCGCAAACATATTGACTGCATTCATTACCACACAACTGTCAGCCCAGCAGGCCAAAAAACAGTGGGAGCAGTTTTTCGAAAAGTCAAGCTTGCATAATGGCATCAATGTCCAATATCAGTGTTTGTGTTTGCAAACCATCACAGGAGGAAGAAAACCCAGAGACCATGTATAAATAATTTATCAGGCGACACTTTAAAAAGGTTCTAACAACTGAGACTGTAAAAAGCAGAATATTTCTGCTGCTTTAACAGCATGCCTTAGGTTTATGTTGTAGTCATGAATTAGCATTCCCAGTGTTTCACTAGGGACATTGGGGTATGCTTAAAAGCTGGTCTCAGTTATTTGTTCATACAGCAGGGTGAGGAGAGAGTATTTACTGAAATGCTGCAAGTTCATACTGATTAGCCTGGATTTCTTTCCCTGCCTTGGCAGAAAGTACTGCCTAGGCAAAATAAAGCCATTAATTAAAATGGTTAGAGATTTCTTCATAATGATCACATAAATGTATTAACCGATGACTTCTTTAATGAGATCATTTACAAATGCTATCCAGGCTGATTGAATATAATGCATTTCTAAAATACAGTCAGTTAAGAATACTAGGTAGACTGTATGTTCCAAAAAAGTATATCATATAACCATCATCAAATTTTCTATTTCTCAGGCATAGCTAGTGAAGATTATAAACACAAGAAATGAGAGTGATTAAACTGTGTTTTAAAAAAATAATGATTTTAGAAAATTTGTAGAAGTCTCATATTACTGTCACGTCTACTTATTCTTAGCATTCAAAACTACATTATAGATGACTTGCCACAAGTGACTGGTTGCACACTTCTAAAACATTTATTTTATTATATTTATGTGCACATTATAAAGATGCGCCTATATGTAATACAAACAGCATAACAATATAGATAATTAATTATTTTAGCACATTTACATGAAATCTCCTCAGACAAAAAAAAAATATTACTCTTTAAACTTTCTGCTTGAGGCAAACCAGGCTTTTGAACAGCTAAACATAGATTTAGTTTGGAGCCCAGAGTAAAAGGAAGGTTCATTGGGACATCTTAAGCAGCAGGTTCCTTTTTTTTTGCTGTGGAGGTGTTTTCAAACAGATATTCTTCCAAGAGCAAACACCAGCCTAAGAAGCCCAGAGATGTTCATGCCATAATTAGGGAGAAAGAATGTATAAGGAAAGATCTTAGACATAGAACCAGAGAGGGCTTCACGCAGAGGCATTCTCTGCTTAGTAGGAAAAAATGCCAATGAATCAATTTTTAGCACCTTAAGAGTTTCTAGTGCACACATAAAAAAATTTCACTTAGAGTTAAAATTTAAATAGACTACATAACTTCACTTTTCTTTAAGTAGATCAAACATCTTTATTTCTCAAAGCAATTATAATTTTGTCAATAATCCACTTTTTAACTACTGAGCTTTTTAAGTATGTTTATATTGGACAATGGAAATTCAATGTTATTGATGTGTTTTGTCAAGTACTCACAATATGCACTTAAGTCCACACATTAACTTCTGCTGGTATCTATGCACTAATTTCTTTTAAAAAGATACTTCCTCAGTAATAATTTAATTCCTTCATTAAAATTAAAAAAAAAATCTTGGAAGACCAAAGAGGGTTTCTGCTAATAACCATCTCTGTTAATTTAAAAGTCTTATGAGAGAAATTAACTTGAGAATTTAATTCTCTGAAAGAAAATCGTTATAAATCGACATTTGTATTTTCCTGGTTCAAATATCTCTTGGCAATTTACACAAATCTGCAAACTCAGTATTTGAAGTAGTTTAAACTTCATAGCAGCAAAATGCCATAGCCTTGATGGAAATAAATAACTAGTAGCCATTAACATAAAAGGCACAATGCAATATGATAAAGTTTGTCTGCTTTACTTACCTGACTTATCTAAAAGCCTTGACTTTTTGCAGTAGTAAGCAAGCTCCTGTTCACAATGATCTGCAAGGTTTATTGTAGCCTGAAGCTGGTCAAAGCTGGCAGAATACTTGAAAAACACAGTGTGTGGGTTCTCTCGATTAGCACTTTTAACTCTGGTTAGGTTGGTGCTGTTATGCTGTATAATTGTCCACGTTGCATCTTTCGAAACACATGTTAAAAGTAGTAAAGAATGAGAGAGTTGCATAAGTTAGTAATGGAAAGAGTATTTATGATGAAAACAGCCAAACTTCAAGTTCTTTGATGACAGAAAGCCCTTTGGGGCCCATGAAACAGACATAAATAACTGAGCAAAAATTAAAACAATTATTCATTGTTTCTATTCATAGGCAGATCATTGTACAATGACTGTACAATGACTGTAACAGGTATTCAGGTAATTAAGATTATTGAATAAGGAAAGAATATGTAATGACATCCAAATATTTGTATCAGAAATAAAATATTGTTTACTTGGTAAATTTCAATGAGAGATTAAAAGGAAAAAAACACTTACTATTGCTACTTTCCCCAGGCTTAAATAATGTATAAAATAACACTAATTCTATCATAGAATCTACCTACATTACATACATCCTTATATCCTGAATTAATTTATTCTGTATGAGAAAATTAAAAAATATCCATAAATAGGAAAGAATTATCGTGTAGTGGTTTTGGTTTGCTAATTTGAGATTTTTTGGCTAATGTACTAATTTACGTAGTGAGTCTAGTTTTGACTAAATTGCTAATGCACTCACTAGAATTATTTATTTATTTATGGTTGTGAGATAGGATTACAAAGAAGGCAAAATAGGCTTCAACTTCAAAGGGTATAAAGAAGAATTTTATTAATAGGACTAAAAGAATAAGAATCAGAATAAAACTTTTAGAACACTTCTCCTCCCCCCTACACTTTCTTTTCTTTCACAATGATAATGTACAGAAACAAATTAATCAGTTTGCCATCTCTAGAATTGTCTTTCTCCAGTTTATTTAGGGAGAGGAGTCTCTCTTGTCATGCTATGGAGACTTCTCCACAAGAAAACAATTCTCTCGTGGCTTCAATGTCACAGTGAATCAGCAGCCCGGGAGAATGGAAATCTGACCACTGTGTAAAAGTCCCTCCCCTCGACTTACACCTTTCCCCATAACTGTTTCTGAGGGCCATGTCAACTTATGTCAACCTATATCCTTATTTTAAGGATTAGCTGTTCAAAAGCAAAGGTCTTCTTCATCTGTTTCTGAAATTATCTTCATCTCTGGGAACAGAGGTCTTCTTCTCCTTCACTGGGGGCAAAGGGTCTTCATCACTCTTCTCTCTCTCTGTTCAAACTTTTTATGGGATTACAGCTACTTCAACATCTGATTGTTCAGCATGGATACTTTTGCTCATGCCTACAATTTGAACGCTTTAACTATCCCATACTTTTTAATGAGTCACTGGAAAAAAAGAGTCTGATGTATCAATCATATCTTTTCCATAGCTTTACAAAAGGATTTCAGCCTAAGAGTGAGGTGTCTCTGCAATCCCTCCTATTTGGGACCTGACTTTTACTTTATTGACTTTGGTGTCTTCATGTTGTTTCTCTACATGCCTTCAACTCTTCTTTTTTTTCACTTGAGAGAGGATGGAAGGTGTGCAAGTCTCATCTGTGCAGTGAAAGAGTTCATATCTCGCCTGCAGCCTGCAGATGGTTGTGTGATCCCTGCTGGGTGGCAGCCAGAGCTGTTTAAGGTGGCGAGTTTTCCGGCAGTGGCACTGGGGGTAAGCCAGGATCTCAGCAGCCAGGCTGGAGCACAGGGCAGCACCCGTGNTCACAGGGAAGCACCCGTGGGTCGATGGCTCCCCCTCCTGCTCGGTGGTTTTTGGTGAGACTCAGCAGCAGCAGCAGCAGCAGCATGGCAGGCTGGCCGTGCTGGGGAGAGGGGAGCAGCCAGGCTCTCAAGGCCCATGGCCGCCCCTTCCCCTGCCTCGCAAGGGGCCCGGCTGCGGCAGGGACGGGGCTGGCCTGTTACTGATTTACAGGCCAGAAGGAACAGAGATCTTTTCCTTGGGGTTGGTTTGTTTTAAAATGTGTGTTCACAGAGGCGTGCTCAGCTTTCTCAGTGGTTTAACAGGTTGTCAACTCTCAAAACTAATCACTGATTATTTTTTGTTAGACATAGAGGAAGCTCTCAGAATCTCCTCTTAGAAAAAATGATTTCTGTGGGTGGCTTCTTCCCTCCTCACCAAATGTCAAAAGTGCAAAACCAGCACATATAGTCACTTAGAGATAAGTACTAGTCAGAAAAAATATTTTTTATCTCATTATAAATTTTTTTAATGATAAAATTAGAGTATCAAAACCAGCTAGAAATACAAATTTAAATTTTGGTTCCTTTGTTTGTTTTGGGTGCTGTTTTCTACAGTTGTGGGGTTTTATTGGCTGATGGGCATACATACAAACACAAATACGTCTAAACATTACATTGAACATAAAAATGAAGACAAGCAGTTTGGATATTCAACTCATTGTCGCACTCTCAAAATTACAAAAAAAAAAAAAAAAAAAGAAAAACAGGTAACTGCAAAGTTTGTAGTATTTTAATTGACAGTGTGGACTGTAGGCTTTTTGATTCTGAAACTGACCTCCAAGAATAAAATTAGGGAACAGCACCTCCTTCCCAGCTGCCTGAAAATAGAGCCCCATGAATGTCAAAGACAAGGCAGTGCAGTAAGAAATGTGGGCATCTGCCTTCCCTGCCTCTGGTGGGAAAAGGGAATACCAGTCATGAGGAAACTGGGAGCAAAACAAATATAGAGGATTCATCCTGTCAGAATGCATCTTGAGATGAAGAACTGATCAATGATGTTTGCTTAATGTGGTGAATAAGGAGTGACTGAGGAAAACAGGAACAGCTGTTCATGGACACACAAGGATAAATCAGACACTACACTGTACCTTGGAGAGTTATACACACTTAGAAAAATTGTCATCTTTCTGCCATGATTCTTTGGTCTCTTTTAGTCTCACAGGACACTAGAATACTTCTTTTTAAGAGCCAGTGCCAATCTGAAGTGTGCTTATTGTGAAAAAGCACAGTTTGCTGTAAAGCCAAAGTCAGGAGCTGACATGGTGAGACTAGGTAAGTTGCTCAAGTCAACATCAAAATCTTACTTTAAGATTTCGAAGTAAAGTTCTCAACACTTAGGGCGTATCTAGTGCTATCCAGGTAAAATCTAGTTTATTCATGTATTCTTTTAAACAGTTATAACTGTGTAAAAATAATTTTATGTTAAACAAAACAATAAAATATTCCCATCATTTTGGCTGGAAAACAATTCAAACAAAAGGGGCTAGGTAAACACAAAAGGAGACAGCCACAAATATGGCAATAATAAATTCCAAAAAGCCATTTAAATTTAAGCTTAGTTGAAAAGACATATATCAATACACCATATACCACACAGAAAAAACATCAACTGCTTTGATAAAAAGCAGATCAAAACAAACTCTGACAGCTAAAACTTCTGGTTATGTATATGATCAGATTCAAAGAACAGGTTGCAGAAGGGGAACAGAGTGTCCAAATGTGAGGCTGCAAGTGTCCCACTGGCTGCATTTGTATTCTCTAATAGATCACCTTGGAGTTTGAAAGATGTAGTTTAATATCTATATTCCTCCCAACAAAGGCCAGATCTAAATTAAAATTTTTCAGAAGGCTATCAGGGAAAGTCAGCAAACTTCTCATAAACATAACTTATTTCTCATTCTCTTAAGTATCTTAGAGAGATTGCAACTTCAGTGAAAACAAAGCTGCTCACCAAAAATGAACTAGTATGACATTGTCTCCATATGGAACACATGCCCCATTTATGCAAAGCATAACAGGAATGCTGTGTTAGCTTCACAGCCTGAATCCTGTTATAATTCTAATTTTTATACCTAATTATTTGCCCAATATCCTGAGTTAAGGAGTCACCTTCATTTTGTTGTGCATGTTTACATTAAATTCATGAACTGCAGAGACTTTTCACTTGATAACTTGTGTTTCAATATAATGAGCATGCATACAGTCACAGCTGTAAGTTAAGGAAGTTTATCACCTCACCTGTCATATTGCAGTATACGAGAAATGGTCCCAATGGGCCACTTCCATCTGAATCAATATTGTAAAAGCCTGAAGTGTTCCCTCTGTGCTTATAGGCTTCACATGATTGCTCATAGATGGCTGTAAAAGAATACATTCCATCACAAATTCAATGGCATGATTTTACATTTTATTCAGGGAATTAAAAAAAAAAGGGCATGACCCTTGACATTGGGAAAAGAAGGTGGGTGTGTGCTATCTCTGCTAAAGAATGAAGAAAAATTCATGCAATCAAAACTATGCCTTTATTAGAAATTGTTAAGCATATTTGATTTTACTTATGGAGAACACAAGGTGCATTTTTAAGCATTTTATTCTGTATTTCCAGCTGAAAACTTCTGGGAGAAAACCATGAAATATGGGTGAATAAATGATTTCAAAATTGCTGAATAATACTAGAATGCCAAGGGTACTATGACCCTGGTTATCAGATTTTGAAGAAACCCCCACTAACTACCTCAACCGACTCAGGATTTTGTTGCTGCTGTTGTAGCGAAAAGCAGAAGGTAAGCATTTTTTGGCTTTCACATGTCTTATTTTCTTCCCATTTTAAATAGAAAAGCAAGTGACTTGTCAGAGATTTCAGGAAAAGAACTAAATAAGCAAAGACAAAATGACAGCTCCTTGGTTCCTTGTCATGTATACTTTATATCAGTCCAGGTCTAAAAAAAAAATCTGTGATACCTCATATATATCAAATATCTGAGGAAAAAAAAGATATATGAATCCACCTCTAACTGTATCTCAGGAAGCACGATGATAATGTCACATCTGGACACATTAATCTAAATTCTTCTTTAACCATTATATTTCTTTTGAGCAGTGTTAATGTTTTAATCTTTCATTTCAAAATTAAACTGTGCTCTATCAGTTAGCAAAACTTTAAAAAAGTCTGCCAAAAAGAGTGTTATCTTTCTATTTTCGTTGCCTGAGGGTTACTGATGTTATATGGCAACAACTGAAAAAAAGACAAACCATTCATTTTACTTACTCTATGAAATACCTGTAATAATTTATGCAATTTTCAATTGTAATTTTGTGGTTAATTACAGTAAATACTTCCAGCAAAATTTAGAAATTACAAAATTTCATTATTATTTTTGACAATGAAAAAATCAGTAACACATATCATTACATTTCTCATTGAGTCCTAATCATCAGGAAACCCTAGCCTCCCTCTGTCTTCACAGACATCACCAGTTGATTCAATTTGTGACTTTTCAAATTGCAATGAATCATATCACCTTCATCTTTACTCTGTGCTCATCAGAGTTTAATAGGAAACACCAAGGTATTCAAAAGCATCTCTACTATTGGTATATTTTCTATGTTACATAGTTTTTCTTAATACTGTTACTTATGACTGTTGTTGACTTTGTACAAGCAAGATTTAAATAGCCAGTCTTCTAAAATCAGTGATTTCTCAAAAAATCCCATTTGGGTAGACATACATTCTTTGTGTAAAAGCTGCCAAAAATGAATGTACAGATTTTATATAGATAATATATAAGTATAGAATTATTTATCTGTTGATTAGGGCAATCTTTGTATCTTAAAAAAAACAGTAAAGTTTTATGGATTTTTACTTAATAGAGAGATGTAATGACAGCCAGAGTACTTATATTATCTTCTTCCCAGAACATGCTGAAAGCAGTATCAAAGTAAAGCATCTCCTGTGAAATTACCAAAGTTACATTCAATTAGGTTTTAAAAATGTCTTTATTGTATTTTCTCCTGATCTACCTCCTGATCCAGCAAACTACATAAACGTGTGTTTGAGGTTTAGCATGGGATTACCCTTGGACATGCATGTTGTCCCGTGGGCTCAGAAATAATAAATATTAGTTGTTATGATGAATTAAGATGAATTTATCATATTTCTAAATGATACATTGATTCAGAAAGTGGAATTATATGGATGAGAGGTGTTATCACTATCTCGTATAAAATACAAAAAATGTGAAAGAAAAACACTTAAACTTTCAATAAATTTTTTGTTACATATTTTGAGTTCCCAAGGCCTTTCCTCAAACCAAATTATGATTATTTTTATGACTGAAAATATTTTATGAATGATAAGTTCAAATGTTTTTTTGTTTAGTTTGGTTTTTCTTTTTGTTTTGTTTTGTTTTGCTTTGTTTTGTTTTGCTTTGTTTTGTGGTGAAAAAATTTAATGAGAAGTAAAAGCATAGTCAGAAATCAGAAAACATCTTAGACTTACGATAGTGACAAGTAGCTCCCTTGTAACCAGTATTGGCACAGTTACAGTGGAAAGTGTTCCAGGACTGTGAGCACTCACCACCATGTTCACAGTAATTAGGCAAACACCTAAAACAAACAAAAAAAAATGTGCATTTTCACTCTTTTGTCTCGTCACTTAAACGCCACTTGTACTTAGCAAGAAAAGCAAAATCCTGGAAAAGAGGTATAATGTGAAGGAAGTCATCATGGTCATTGGTAAAGATGTCAATGTAAGCAAAAGAAAATTAAGATAATTTCTTCCTTGGTATTCCTTTTGCATTTAAAAAAATATCTTAATTATGTAATAAGCTTGTGAACAGAAATAAAGTGCAAGATAAAAGCAACATTACAGCAGGTTTCTTTCTGTTCTTGTAAAAAAAATAATAATAAAAAAATCACCTAACAAATAAATCTGACCTTGACACCTGACATCTATTTCTTATTCCAAAATCATGTTTCCTTTCTATCCTAGAAAGAGTTCAGTATGTCAGCTCCAACAGAACTAACTACTTGTAAAGCCAGTTTCCATTCTGGTAATACGACTAAGATCCTGAAGAGTTTGGACTAGTTTCTTCTAGCTATACAATTGTTGACTGAAAAAATAATTTACCTGTAACTTCTTAGTGTTTAAGACCGCAGCACTATATCAAAGTATAAAAAATTGTGACATAAAAAAAAAAGAAATTCTCTTTTTTTAATAAATGCAGCTGAAAATATATTGAAATAGATTGGCACACTCAACCAATTATTAACTAGCTTTTAACCAATTATTAACTAGTTTTTCACCTTAGAAATTAGTTAACATTCTAACTGCACTGAGTGTGTGTGTCTAATACAGCTCAGAAAGTGTAAAATGATTTTACTGTTGACATTAGCCACAGGATAAAAACCAAACTAAAACGACATGCCTGCTAACATTCACAGGACCTTAAAGTACCTTTTTAATTAATTCAAGAAATGTTAGGATAATACTAAATTAGGACTGCAGAAAGTCCAGCATTTCACACATCTGCCCTATAAATAATTCAGGGTCTTTGCATATTCGCTGCTCATGGCACTCGAAGAATTTTATCTTTCTTTCATGTTTATAAACAAGGATAAGTAGTTTTCACAGAAGGGAATTTAAAAAAGAAGTAGCAGGTGAAGTATAGGTAAAGTAATAGATGTCACCTATTTTCAAGGAAATCTGTGACATTTTTTGGCAGTGAAAGAGCTGATCTTGTATGTATTTTCTCACTCACAAAATGTATTCCTAAGACTAGTCAGCAGACTATATATGTTTCAGTGAATTCTGTTTTGAAACCCGAAGATAAAAATTAGGCACTAGGGTTACAATTATTTTGATTTAAAATACTTTGTTTGATAGGACTACATAAATACGCATACTTATGTTTCTTAGTTAAACGCTCTATTTTACTTTCTTTGGGTATAACTAATAATCAGTTATTATAAATACAAATCTCTAGCAAAACTGCCATTCAAGACCTTCAGTGCATTTACTGACAGCTGCTCTGCTTTTATTTCAGTCACATTTTGTGTCATATGCCTTTTTGATAAAGACATTTTCCAAAATTTGTGTTTTACATGGTCTTTACTTGTATTGACTCCCTGTTCCTACTAATTAATCTTCCCAATATTGTTCACAAAATGAAAAGCTTCAGTGAAAGTGATGACACTTGAACCAACCTTAATGAAAGTGAAAACAAGTTAAGAGTATAATTTAAATCTTTTGACATTAAATCTTTTAGCATTAACTTCTTTTCTCTGCTTCTGAATATATAAGTAGCCACTAGCTACATCAAAATAAACGTATAACTACATTATACACTGTGACCCTACCCCAAAAGCAAGACTTAGAACACAGCTTTCTTTGAACAACCTAATCTTCTAAAAAATATTTCTCATATTTGAAACAGTATTTCTAATACTTCATCTATAAAAAATATATTTTTTTAAATTCATCACTGTGTCTGCTAAAACAAGAAAAGCAACAGCTGATTAAGCATTTACCACATATTTCTTGATAATATGTTTTTAAGTGTATGGCTTCTGAAAATGATATAATATTTTAAACCAAGCCAGCAGCCTATTAATAACGACAAACTAATATTGAGAGGAGAATAGTGATCTGGAATATGAATGTAGTTGGGATAAAGAAAGGGAAAAATAAGAACTTTGTATGACAATTTTCATCTAGATACATCTTTTTATATACTATTTCTTTATCATGGTTCTAAATTATTGCTAAAAGATCCTTTAAAAAAAGCAAATAACTGCTGCATTTTTAATGCCTATTATTTCTTCATTCTTCACTTTATTAAAAAAAAAGAGAGAAAAAAATATTTCAGAACTGTGCAGTGACAATCATTTTTATTTTTGGCTTTTTAATGATATAAACCTATTCAATCCTTTTTTTTATATGCCGCTGCCAAGACAAAAAGGCAAGAGTTCCTGGTAGGAGCTCTTTTTCCTGG
>VZTT01056335.1:2612-33227 GCA_013400855.1 Buphagus erythrorhynchus
AGCGCAGGCAACAAGCAGACAGGCTGCTAGGATTGCAACTTTTCCTGTAGCCAGTCAAAAAAAATTCAGCAAGCCCCTCGCCCAATCCCAATCCAATGTTCTGCTCATTGACAGACTGAGCAGGTCAGTCCAGTATTGTAGCCCTCCACAGTTGTTACAGCCCCATTGTACACCTCAGTATGTACAACAAGATCTGGCCCATGTCTCCATAGATCTTTACACGGATTTTTTCCCCCCTTTTCCCTCATTTAACCACTATTTCAAACATTTTAGGAAATTGTTTCAGATTTTACTCCACAGAGTGCAGTAGCAAATGCAATGCAACATTTTGTCTGTGTTCTCAGGTAGCATGAGGTATCTTTTGTGATGTGTGCAAGAGAGAAAATGACAGCAAAAAAAAACGGTGGGGAAGGAGACAAGGAGGGAGAAAGCTAGATATGATCGAACAAAACCCCTCCAAACAAACAGATGGGCAGACCATTGGAATTACCAGCCTTTTGTCTAATATATACTCACTTCTCTCTTAACTACAGATTCTAGACTTAGCATTGCTTCAATTTCTATAGGATGGTTTATTCCTCATCTTCCTCTTTGGATTTTATATGAAGATTTCTTTATCTCTGGGAGGAATCATTAAGGGAAAAGCTGCCCTTCTTTTAAACTATCCAGAACTGTGATCTGCAGTTACAGCCTCCATCATATGGGCAATAAGAATCTAGATTTATACTTTGCTCATTGCTGGCCCTAAAAAGCCAACAGGATGCAATGTTCTTTCTTTGGTCTCCTTTCTTCCCTTTGCAGAGGCACCTTCTGGGTGCTGTGGAATAGGCTCACTCTCCCAGATTCTGAGATGTGACCTCCTCTGTATGGCCTGCATGTTTTTCTCAGAAGGATCATTTTCTAATGATCCTTCTGAGCCCCTGAAGCAAAGATCAACTCCCCTGCAACACATGTGCAGCCCAAATCTCTCTTCTCAATATGAGTCTTTATTGCTTATTTAACTGTATTTACACTAATTTTAATTTACTATCCATTTTCCTATGAGTACAAATCACCTCTCCCTAATAAAATGTTAAAGAATCAGTTTTAAGTGCATAAAAAATTGAACTGCAGGTACAACTGAAAGTTCAAATATACTTACAAATAACGTAAGTTTGAACAGGTGATGAGATGGATTCTCCAAAATGTCTAAATTTATGGCATAAACAAAGGTGCAACAAGTTTTAATTTTTAAAAAGTGTTTCCTTTGCCAATGTTTGACTGGCAACAGATAAACTATGAGAGAGTTCAATTAAACAAAAAAATGTCTAACTTATATTGTTCTGCTAAGAGATGTCCACAAGCAGTCACAAACATGCACATGGTAACTCTGGACCACAGCAGTTTATCATTTACTTTATTCTACAAATTAAGAGAGTATTGGATCATGATTCAGAAACAAATACAGGATTCTGTAAAAAAATTTTATAATTATTTCCTATCTTCTGACGCTGGCCCTGATTCCCCATTTTACACCTGTACGCCTCCCAGTTATAACATAATGCAAAAAGCCTGGTTTTGCAGTACCCCACTCATCTAGTGGAAGTCTTCACATTAGTCAAGACCCAGGACTTGCACACCAAGCCTGCTTTCTCCTCTTGCTAGAAGCAGCAATGTGCCATCACTAGAATCAAACTTATTATCTAGAAGGCTAGTAAGTTTCTCTCCTAACATCTATTTTCTTAACTTACTAGGATAGTAATCTGATTTTTGGAGGGGCAAAATCACTTCAGAAAGAAGAGGGAAACTGAAAGGTAGGGGAAAATATAATTTAGAAATTATAACTTTTTTTTCTTCTTAGTATTATGGGATTTATATTATTTCTGTGATACTGAAAGATAATGTGAAGTGGGACAGTATTTCTGTAATATCTTAAAATATAATTTGGAAAAGACCTTTGGCACATATTTTCTTTTTCCAAGAAACACATTATTCTTTATTAACAGCTCTACCAACAAAGGGCATAAACTGGAAACACTGGGCAACTGGAAACATACAGAAACATACAAAAGTAGATGAACATGGAAGACAAAAGAAAACAACCATACTTTAAAAAATGATATTTAATATGAGAGGAAATAATGTGAAGCATGAGGATTGAATACATGGGAAAACCTGGAAATATTAATGCTGAATGATTTAGAAGGAAAAATAAATACTGAGTATGGCTGAACAGTTCATAGGCATAACGTAGGCCCTTTTAGTTCAGAACTTATCCCTAAGCAGATCAGCATTCAAAATTATTTAAGTAACTGTTTAATATTAAACTTTTAATATTCCACTTTATAGACTGCACACAAAATTTTCATAATCACAATGGCCCTAAGTATATACTACTTAAAGCATGGAATGTCATTTAGAGTGTTTGATACTGATTCTCACACTGGATAACTCCCAGTGCAAAACAGAAGTCTCTAAAGTTGACTGTTTCATTGAAAGTTGTTGAGCAAAAATTCAAATACTCCACCTAAAGAACAGCTGGGTGTTTAATAGCTGGGGAACTAAATTAAGAGCTATAAGCCACCTCTCTCTAATGACTCAAGTTTTTTTACATCAACCCAGTATAGCACAATTACATATGTATATGTATATGTATATGTATACATAAAAACCCCACATCTCCCAATGCTAAATCAAATAATTACATGGGAACAACACTCAAAACCTATGTTCGTTCTTATTAAAATGTCACAGATTCTTTCCTCATATATAGTATCATTTATTCTCAATTGTCTTAGGAATGTGGAAAATATTATGACATGAAATGTAATTTGGGAGCATGAAGAAAGTTAAATGTTTATATTCAGTAAACGCCCTTGATCCTTCTTCCGTAGCCAGTGTGCACAGTGCATATGTTTTATAACAGATTTAAATATAACTGCATTCCCATTTTACTTACTAGCCAATCTACAGATTGACTGGTTCCCAACTCTAATTTTTAAGTAAATAAATTAATACATATGCTGGAAGTTCCTCCACCAGACAGTCATGCTTGGAATACACTGTTCCCTTTCCTAAGGATCCTAAGTTCAGTTAAACAAGGAAAAAAAATCTCTTGAGGACCATCCTATTTCCCTCTTCTCATAAGTTTGGAAAAAAATATGCTGAAGGAAAATGAGCTCAGATTTGTACATGAGGCCTTCTTTTTTGATTGACAATGAATATTATATAGGTATGTTAATGTTAGGGGGTTTTGGCAGAATTTCTACAGAACCTAAATATTATACAGAAATTCTTCCTGAAACAATTTTACTTGAGTGAATATATTGGAACTGCACAGTGCCTTTCCAAAATTTGCCCTTATAGTAGTCTGTAGGATTTTTTTTTAATGTAAGAGATCCATACATTTGTTAGCAAAGTTTACCAAAATTTCAGCAACTTCAGCAATGGGACTATGACCCATTGTAGGGATCTTATTTACAAAAATAACCCCCAACAAACAAAAAAAAAGAGCAAAAAGGGCTGTCTAATAAGAAAATAAATTAATAAGACATTTCTGAAGTATAGCCATATTTGAATCCTCAAGCTGTAATTTTGTAAAGTTGTGAACTCTTAAAAAAAGTTACGAAAAACTTAACAGGATCAGCAAATTTCTGGAGTGTTATCTTACATTGGCTCTGTCTTGTCTCTCTCTGTGAATTATTCCATAGTCAGAAGCTTTGATCAAGTCCACCTCTTCACTAGCTCTCATGAACTTCACCCTGAAATTTGCTGTTCCAGAATCATAAAGTTGGCCTACAGAGACACAGCTTGGAAAGGCCTGATGGAAACTGGTCGTCATAAGCTGAATACCATGAAAAAATAAATGAAATTACTTCTTGCTGTTACCACACTGTGGCATTTGCTATTACTGTAGTACTTCACCACCTGCACTATAGAGGGAAGAAAAAAATAAAATGTTTTTTGCTGGGCAGACAAAGTGAGTTTGAGGATAAGAATCACAGTAGAACGTAGGATAAAAAGTGGTAAGAAACTTTAAAACAATCTTAAGCAAATGGTGACAAACCTAGACTCCATAAAAAAAGAGTGCATTACATAGCCTTCAAACTGCCTGCAACTTCATCCCAGTTTGATTTTTTTTGCTTACCATAATTAAAGAAACACTAAAAATTTTCATTTGCTTCAGGCAACATAACTGTGATTTCAAAATACATCCAAGTACACCCTCAGTCAGTTCACAGACAACAACAAGTTGGTGAGGGTTGATCTGCTGGAGGCTAAGAAGGCTCAGCAGATGGATTTGGACAGGCTGGATTGATGGGCTGAGGCCAATTGTATGGGGTTCAATAAGGTGAAGTGCCAGGTCTTGCACTTGAGTCAGAACAACCCCAGGCAGCACCACAGGCTGGGGGAAGAGTGGCTGGAAAGCTGCCTGGCAGAAAAGGACCTGGGGATGTTGGTTGACAGCAGCTGAACATGAGCCAGCGTGTGCCCATGTGGCCAAGAAGGACAGTGACATCCTGGCCTGTATCAGCAATAGTGTGGCCAGCAGGAGCAGGGCAGTGACTGTCCATCTGTACCTGGCACTGGTGAGGCCGCCTTGGGTCCAGTGTCTAGTTCTGGGTCCCTAAATTCAGGAAATACATTGAGGTGCTGGAGCCTATCCAGAGAAGAGCAATGAAGCTGAGGAAGGTTCTGGAACAAAAGTCCTATGAGGAGTGGCTGAAGGAGCTGGGATATTTAGCCTGAAGGAAAGGAGGCTCAAGGGGGACCTTATCACCCTCTACAACTACCTGAAAGGAGCCTGTAGTGAGGTAGGGGTCGGTTTCTTCCCTCAGACAACTAGTGATAGGATAAAAGGAAATGGCCTTAAATTGTGCCTTAAATGTGTTTAGATTGGTNGAGTGGCTGAAGGAGCGGGGATATTTAGCCTGAAGGAAAGGAGGCTCAAGGGGGACCTTATCACCCTCTACAACTGCCTGAAAGGAGCCTGTAGTGAGGTAGGGGTCGGTTTCTTCCCTCAGACAACTAGCGACAGGATAAAAGGAAATGGCCTTAAATTGTGCCTTAAATGTGTTTAGATTGGTTATTAGGGAAAAAAATCATGGAAAGAATTGTAAAGCCCTGGAACAGGCTGCTCAGGGAAGAGGCTCAGTTGCCATCCATGGAGGTATTTAAAAGACACATAAATGTGGCACCTGGCAACATGATTTAGTTGTGGGCTTGGCAATGCTGGGGTAATGGTTAGACTTGATGATCTTAGAGGTCTTTTCAAACTGAAGCCATTCTGTGATTCTGTGTTCTTCCAGCAGTGCACCTTATCTTCTGAGATGCCAGCAGAAGAAGAGCTCAGTACATGTTGTGATTTTCTTTCTTCCATAATACTAAGCAAACAAATTAATATGAAAATTTTCTTAAAGAAAAAATCTGGAGAAAACCAGCTGATAGTTCCAAATCATTAACAAAGTACATATAACAATGTCCTTCTCATCCAAAATTACTCACCATAATAGCCTGAGAAAGAATGAAGTCACCGTATTTCCTCCAAAACCAGAAAAGCAAAGAGAATCCTATGAGGAACTTATTTCCAGCATCTCTGACTTCCGCTGACTATCCAAACCAAAAAGTGAACAAGGACTTACCCCCAGAGTTTCTCTGGAATGGATATCTGGTTAGACAACATTTTATCAGGCAAAATTGTGATAAACCATGGCACAGACATAGGGGTACAGGACATGATATTTGAAAGCTTTTACACCAAATTTCTCTTCCCTGAGTGGTTCTTTGCTCAGAGCTACCTCAGTTTTGCTGCATGGTAAGAATATGCAGAGTTGTCAAGCAGCAGCTGACTTGCCAAACAAACTACTTCCTTCTATAGTCAACTGTGTACACCCAGTTCATTTCTGAACATCTCTGGGAGAAATTACTCTAGAATTGTTGCTGAGAAGCCTAATGGAACTGCAGAGAACTGACTCCATCGGTTTAGAAAACCAGAACAAAACACCCAAAAATATACAAATAAAAACCTTCTTTAATTCACATAAACTTCATCTGATGTCTGTGGGTCAAAACGATTTTGGCTTAGAGCTTATTCAAATGTTAACAGTAACAT
This sequence comes from Buphagus erythrorhynchus, assembly GCA_013400855.1. NCBI lineage: Eukaryota > Metazoa > Chordata > Aves > Passeriformes > Sturnidae > Buphagus > Buphagus erythrorhynchus. Next base: position 8,704 of record VZTT01056335.1, read on the forward strand.
ACAAACACTGAACTGTTTGAGAAAAAGTAACACTTGTTCACTCTATCCAGTCCAACATAAATAGAAATAAATGCTTTAAGATATGAAGGGCCTTTGCATTTGGATGGAGTAGAAAGGCTTTCACATAACATGCTATGCTGAGAGTTAAAGCTTCTGTAGTTCAGCCTGCCTTTTCTTGTTGCAAGTGCATGAATGACAGATGCTAGAAGAGTTCTTGTTCTTTTGTAAAATAAACAACCCTGAACTGAGCACTCACAGAAATAAAACAATGTCAAGTTCTCTATACTTTTAAAAGTTTGTAACGCTGAGTTCAAACATGGAGATGGAACTATAAGGAGTTTGATAAAGAGTCTAAAAGTATTCTAGTGCAAAAGAGCCACATTGTTAGAATAGCATAAGTCTAACTATCTCCCAGAGGAGAATGCAGGGTCTCAACTAGATGCATTACTCTCCTTCTCTGGCAGTGGAAGGACACTGTTATTAAAAAGATAAGATAATTATGGATGCCTCACCTTCCTGACATTAATATAACTGGTCCGCACTAGGAGAAAAATTCTGTGAAAGAACATGAAATGTTCTTTCCTTTTACCGACCTTTTACAAACTTTTCATCCACATCAGAACTTCTTTTGCTGTAGCTGCTGCCCAGTAGCAATGATTTCAGTGGCTTTCTGTGAAAGATCAGACACAAGCTGGACAGAGCACTCATGTCTTCTTCATCATCTTGCTAAGATGAACTCAGAGGATTTTTTCCCATAGTTGACTGCTCTTTTAGAAGCTCACTAAAGTACTCTTTTCTTTAAAAAGAGGAGGGCAGGGGAGGGTAGGAAGAAAACTAAAGTAGGGAAAAAACCCCAGTGCTGGTCCTTCACTACCATGAACTTAGCCAGCCTATGGTTCTTGGGGACAAGTTAACATTGTTTAATGTCTACACTAAAACAGAGCAATGGAAACACTGAACTGCGAACCAAAATCAGTAACTTGCAACTTAACTTATTGCAACGTAATATATAATAAAAATAATGGAACTGATGAAAGATCTGCAAATGGCACTGAACTGACAGGCTCTTTGCTAAACACTCCATAGGCCATGCTCTGATCTATTACAGCAAAGTAAGAAGACTGAAATAGAATGAAGGATTGAAAAGCAACTCTACCAAAATCTGTGAGCATTGCCAACTCTGTCTCTGCTCAAGCTCCTATTTTTCCACAGTACAACTGAGAGCAGAAGCTGGCCTGCTTCCTTTACACCACATTCTCAGGAGGTATACTAAAAAATACTGTCTCCCCCAACACAAAATTTTGATGCAATTTGAAGAAAATGAGGGTTGCTGCTACAATATCTATTTTTGTCGACTACTAAATATGCAATAAAACTACATTTTCCCCAGTCCTGAAGAAAAAAATTGTTATAATGTTCGGAATCAAATTCCTATGGTTTAGTGATTTTCTCATAATATCAGGCAGTTTGAACATTAATGAAGATGAAAAATTTAATTCTGTCTCTATACAGCTCTTCTTTGTGCAGAAAGGAAAAGAATTTATTAATGATGTAACTAGGACATCGAAATAGTGTATTATTTCAAAACTGATTAATTGTGTGGTTACAAAGCGAGCAATATCTGTGAGATAAGGCATAGGACACATGCAGTAAAGATGGATTAGAAAACATCAACATTTTTATTCAAGTTCTGTTTCATTCCCTTTTTAACTTCAGTGTCACTGGGCCAAGTATTTGCTTTGATCATAAATATATTTTCCCAAGGATGCAATATTTCATTTGAAACAGAGCACAAATTATCTTTCTAAAATAATAATAAAAAAATCCCTATACAATCTTTTGGCAGAAAGTTTTAAAAGAATATACATATCTTACAGACAAAATGTGTGCCACTTGGCTTCATTAAATAAAATTTCAGGAAGCTTATTTAAAAGAAAAATATTCAAAATGTGCACACAGAATGCATAATACTGCCACCAAGCACATTCTGGTGGAACTGAACACAAGTCTTATTTAATCCTCAATCATGTTTTAAAACGTACGACTTCCATGTTTTATCTTGATTACTTCTCAGAAATGGACAAACACTAGATTTGAATACAGGGACAATTTATCAGCTTTGATCATCCTCTGGGCCAATGTCTCAATCTCTGAAATGCAGATGAACTGACATCTATCTAATCTGAACTCCTGCACAAATATCACCTGAGTGGAAACTCAGTATTTTTGTACAATGACATAGGATTATGGCATAATTAGAAATATTAGAAGATCTTTCATGGAATCAATTCCTGCTTCAAGAAGGATCAGCCATGAAGTCAGACCACTCTTCTCAAGGTTTATCCACTTGGCTCTTGAAAGCTTCCAAGGACAGAGCTTACACAGCTTCACCAACAACCAGTTCCACTGCCTGATTGCTTTTGAAGGGAAAAAGCTTTTCCTTATATCCAGACACAACCTCCTTTTTTCCAACTTAGACATGCTGTCAGTTGTCCTTCTGACATCATGGAGCCCATCTCCACCTTCTTAATAACCTCCCCTAGGCAGCTATTTGACAAACCCCCAAACCTGACTGTTGCCAGGCTGGACAAGCCCTGTTCCTTCACCCTGACCACCAAGTGCAGCAGCCCTGGAGATAACATCAGTGCCCCCCCCCACTTACCCCAATGCAGTTCACTGGCATCTTTCTTGTACCAGGAGACTCAACTCTAGACATAATCTTCTAAATATGGCCTAGTAAGTGCTGAGTAGGGGGAGATAATCACTTTCCCAAGCTACTGGCTGTGCTCCTGTGATTACAGTCCAAGATAATGTCCTTCTTTGCTGCCACAAACTACTGCTGGCTCACATTCAGCTTGCTGTCAAGCAAGACTCTCCCAGTTTTAGAAGAATTGCTTCCCCAGTCAGTGAGCTCACAGATTTTGTATGTTCAATTGGGCTAATGCTGTATCATACACCTTCCAGAAAAACTGCCAGTCTTCAAGTTAACACTGCAGAGAGTTGCTCCATTAAAAAAAATGTTAACTTTTTTCCCATTTTGGTATGGCAAGCATCAACATCAGCTAGAGAATCTCAGTGGAAATTCCAGAGCTGACACACAGATAAAGGAATTCAGTAAATATAAGAGATAAATGATGCATTTGTAGGCTGGATTGATTGGATTGATTGAATTGATACTAACAGCTTTGGACTGCATTCCCTTTCCACTGGTGGACATAACAGAATCAGTGCAGTCAAGACATACAGTATGGCATTAGTTACAGATACAGTATGTTCTGTATCAATTCTTTTTTTCAATTCTGCCTCTATCAGGTGACGTGCTAAAGAATGAACCTTGTAATACTGGGGCAAACATTGTTTGAGGTAGACATGTGCTTTCTCCACATGCAGTCAGTCAGGCCCTGGATCTATGCTCATCTACAATGCAAGATCTGCATTTTCAAAATGTATCCTGATTTTGTATCCTACATTGGATGGCATACAGTGGTTTTGTAGCCAGACCATCCGACTGGGATTAATCTACAGATACAAATGTGAAAGGCAGTATCAGACAGATTGTCAGTATCCTGCAGAGAAAACTTTGAGAACTGTTCACTCTCTTCCATTACTCTACCCTCTAAGTTTATGAATCTACTATTAAAAAAAAACCCCAGCCAACAATACTCTATAAAAATTGCAATACTGTCACATTTAATTCTTTAAAAGTCTTTTTTGCTGGAAAGTCTTTGAATAAAACTTACAATGATGGGAAGCATGACAGAAGACAGAATGTTGCCTGAAACCACAGGTTAATAAAATATACCACTGGTGAAATGGAGACATTGTTGGTGTCTGTGGTCCTACAGTCAAATAAGATGAAAGGAAGAATATATTTACATGAGCATTGCATAGGGTAACAGAAACTTACCTGTAGGCTGTTCAGAATATTTTTCTATTAAAAACCATCAAAACAAACTCTGAAATGTTTTCTCCCTTCCTGAATAATGATTTTTTTTACATTTATAGTTGATATTTGGCTGCTATTGCTGTGTTATCCCACTTTATGTTAGGAGGTCTCCTTCTAATTCTTTCTGGCTTGGGTTTAAAAACAACATTGACACATTTATCTTGATAGCTAATCTTCTGCCATCACCATGCTATCCAACTGTCTGGGGACTCTCCTCCTTTGATAATATTGAAAGTAGCCACCTACCTGAGCTACTGCTGTGATGCTATGTAAAGTGTAATTTCTTTCCAAAGGTTCAACCTCCCAATCTATCCATGGTTATTCTTTCCACTACCAACACATTAGGTCACATTACTTTAGCTCTGTCACATTCAGGGCAAACTGGGAGTAGTCAATTCCTCTATGGAACAAATGCAGGAATTTTGGCTTATCTCCTTTAAAAAGACCTAGAGTGAAATGTATGTCAGTTGTACAGCTACAGTTTTAAACTGTTTCTTAAGGATGATGCCACCTCTGTTAATTATTGCTCTTTGCCATACATTTTGTATGCCAAAATTAATTTAATAGAAGACTCTACTATTAAATAAATTTATAGAAGACTCATTGAAAATAAAGTTTGCATTGCTCTCAAAAGTGTGATAAATCCATCTATCCAAGTTTGAGTACTTCATGACAATCGATTCCCTCACTAGCAGTTCTGTTCTGCACTATGGGTATAGCCCTACCATCAAGTAAACCAAGTACCTGATACAGATATTGGAAAGGACAGGCTGCCTCAAAAAATTCTTTGAAGCTCATGGCAAATCAATCTAGATATTTTGAGGCAAGAATGGACTAGGAGGGCTAGAGCACTGGAGGGTCTTATTGAAAAAGTAGTTTTATTTTAAAAAGGCAGATGGAAAATGAAAGTTTGGACATCATTCCTGGTGATAGGAACATGACAACCTTTCTGCCAAGTGTCCACATTAAATTTACTGTCCAGCCTGGCAGTGTGCCCTGAAATCCAGTTGATCATATGATGACCTAATTCAAGTTTCCCACGGATATTTTAGTAAAGTTTCATCTACCAAAAGTCTCATTAGGGAAGATAAGTGTTGCAGTGACCAGAAACTCACAGGTCCCGGGATAGGGCAACCATGGGTGTGTATACAGATTGAGGAACAAGATGTTGGAAAGCAGCCCTGTGAAAAGGGACCCCTGTGGTCCTGGTGGATGGAAAGTTGAACCTGAGTCAGCAGTGCCCTGGAGCCAGGAGGGGCAGCCCTGTCCTGGGAGGCATCAGGCACAGCATCACAGCCGGGCAAGGGAGGGGATTGTCCTGCTCTGCTCTGAGCTGGGGCAGCCTCACCTCCAGTGCTGGGGGCAGTTCTGGGTGCCACAATACCAGAAGGATATAAAACTGTTAGAGAGCTTCCAGGGGAGGGTAATGAAGATAGAGAAGGGCCTTGAGGGGAAGCCGTATGAGGAGAGGCTGAGGTCACTTGGTCTGTTCAGCCTGGAGAAGAGTAAGGGGAGTTTTCTCACAAGGGGATGTGCAGGGGAAGGAACCAGTCTCTGTGGTGACCAGTGACAGGACTTGAGAGAATGACCTAAAGCTATGCCAGGGGAGGTTTAGGTTGGATACTAGGAAAAGGTTCTTTGCCCAGAAGGTGGTTGGACACTGGAACAGGCTCCCCAGAGAAGTGGTCACAGCACCAAGCCTGGCAGAGTTCAGAAAGTGTTTGGTCAATGCTCTCAGGCACATGGTGTAATTCTTGGAGTGCCTTGTACAGAGCCAGGAGTTGGTCTTTGATGATCCTTATGAGTCACTTCCAACTCAGGGAATGAATATTAATAATTCTATGAAGTCTCTGTATAATGTTGTAACCTCATCAGGTAATCTTCTATATAATTGCATCATGATGGTCCTTTAATAATCATTAATATAGGTCTAATACTTTTAATCCATGTTATGTGTTTGTAGATCTATTTAACACTTGTTAAGTGCTTTAAGATTCCCCAGAGAAAGGAACAAAAGAAAAACTTCAATTATTCTCTTCTAGAAGTAGAAAAAGGTAAGGTCATCCTTGAGTCTGCAGTACAGTAGGACATGTGATCAGTGCACACAACCCATACAGCAGGGAAGAGTATTGACTCACTTCTGAGAACTGAAGTGGTGCTTAGCACCTGCAGTTTATGGTCAGGAGTTAAAAAACAAACAAAAAAAATATACCAACATACAGCTAGTCTTTCACATCCAAACTTTTGTTCCCAAGAAAATAAAAAAAAACAGAACTTGATCTCTTGAAGGTATTGAGTGTATAGAAGTATCCACTGATTTTTGAAGGGACCTACAGAAAGCTCAGCAGAGCAGTTTAATCATCAAATAAGGATGTGGGTACATGAATTTCTGAAAATCTCAACCTTGATTTATCTAAGTACAAAATCATCTGATTATTGAGATGCTAGCTGAGTAGAATTCTGATTTATGTGTATCATTTAGTAATTTGAACCACCAGGTTTAATTGAGGTTTACTAGGTGCCCTAACTGAACTAATGACATAAACTTATTGCAGTAAGTTGTACCCTTTCTTTCCCTATTCCCATGTTATAATTACTTTGTGTATCCTTCCTAAAAGCACACTGTAATCTCTTCACAGCAGAAACTAATTTCTTAATGAGAACTGTAAAAATACTTTGAGTGCTGCAGAAATAACAAAATAACATGAATTCTTTTCCCAGTTAGTTGCAATAATGTAGAAAATACCCTAAGCAACAGAAAAGCAATACCTGTGAGAAATACTAGCAATTAAAACAGTCCTTTTCAACTTGATAATTCCAAATCTCAGAGGCTACATTACCAGGGTTATGCAACATTTTTGCCACATAACACTGTCGTCCAAGTTGATGTGTGCTTGATTTATAAGCCTTTTTCTAAAAAGACAAGACTAAATAAAGTTGTATGCAACTCACTATGTTCTGATCAATTCACTCAGTACTGCCTTTTTCTTAAAAAAGTATCTTATAACCTGTGATCAGTTTGGCCCTTCTGTGAAAGAAGTAGTAGATATCCTATCTCATCTCCACAAGCTCTGCTACAAACTTAACTCTGTAACTAAGATATTAACTCATTTTTTACCTGGTCCTTCCCAGATTTTAAATCAGGATGCACCTCTAGACTTTCTCTTAATTACACACTGTTGTTCTCCCTCTTCTATGCTTGCAGCTTTCTCCACCCATTATATGTTCCAATATGACACAGGTTTTTCCTTGTATATTATGGAAAATAATACAGGCCCAGATGCCTCATGCAGGAAGATACATGAATAGAGAATTAGTGTATTTGAGATGAGTACAACTGTTTCACCTGCATGAGCCAGTGTCTGGAATCTGTGCCATCCACTTTTCTTAGTGGAAAGCAATGAATGAGTTAAAATGAACAATGAATGATTTTACACAGAAACCACCAGGAATGCATATTCTTACTGGTTTGTCTTTTTGGCTACATTTGCCTTTTGAGAATACCAGTTGGGAAAATTGTTTAGAATTCAGACACAGTGAACAATAAAACTGCTCTAAACTAAACTGTTAGAAAGTCAGTGTGTAGATGGAACATGTTACAGCTGCGTCAAGAAAAAGCTGTGTAGCTCAGCAAAACAGAAACTTAGGAGGGTTCCGGAGCTGAAATCTAGTAGATGTTTGGAATATAAAAGAAGTTCAATCCTTGAGAAAACAGACAACTTCAAAGATCAAGGGGCTGATTCTTCATAGCTATCCTTTTTCAGAAAGGGAAACACTGACCTTTCTGATAAAGACTTTGCATTAGTATCTCACTGCCACAAAAATCCTTCCAACAGATGAAGTGAGACCTAGTAGCATTGTAACTGCAACTGGAATAATTCAGAGATTCAGATTTAGAAAATCTTTAGTTAACTACAGACTTACAGAAAAAACAAAACAAAACAAACCAGCAAATAAATCCGATGCTATTTCTCATGCATATGCCATCCAGCTTGCTTATCCTCCCTCTTTCTGTCCCCAAAGAGCAAAAACTCTACAATGCCTTCTGAAGGCTGTCTGCCTGCTATCCTCTCTGCCCACCTACCGTAGGGAGCAGCTCCTCCCACCTGCACATAAAAGCCAAGTGCATGCTACCAGCAGCAGATCAGAGCACTTTCTCAGTCCTCCACTGTTTTGAGCCAGTGATCTTCTCTCCTTGGATCTTGTGTACTCAAGGTAAGATTACTGCTACTTCAGGTTTCTGTTCTAACCAGCTATTGTGAGGAAATCTTAATGTGAACTCTAGCACTGCCTTGCTGGGTGGTGCTGGCTCCCCCCCGCCTTTTTTTTTTTTTTTTCAGATGTAGTGTCATCTGACATTTAAGTTAGTAACAGTCTGTTGTTTTAGCAGTGAAATAAAAACAGATCTTGCTGGGAAACACTGTGCCTGGGAAAAGGTCTTCTCTCTCTTTCTGATTGATTTTGGAGAGATTAGTATACCCAGACCAATTATAACAATTTATTATCCCTCTTTAATAGTCTCCTTCTCTGTCCAGTCAAAGTTATGAAAAAAAAGTCACTGTCAAGCTTCCTTAAATTCTGTTTTAGGAAAAAAATGCTTAGTGTTAATTTAAGGAAGGAACTGGGTTTTACTGCTAATATAATTTACTAGCCAGATTGACACAATCTTGGGACTGAAGTGCATCTTCACAGGTTTCACTGCCTTTAATAAAAGTGTGATGGAACTTAAGCCCTCACAGAAACACAGTAATAAGACTGATGGAATTAATTATCTTGTACCAAATATGCTTAAAGTTGATATTCTACAAACAAAGTTCTGTTTCTTGGAACAACAGACCTTGTGTCTCTACAAAACTTTTAGATCAGCTTGTTTATATTTTATCTGCAGTTTTCCTACATAGGCATTTCTAGCATGAGAGGAAGGAATAGTTAAGTGCCTCAGAGACAGGTACTGAACAGTTAAAACATTTAAAAGTGGTTTCAAAACTCTATTTGCCTTCCCAGCCATGGATCTGTCCATCCTCACAGAGATGAATCTGTTAGTGACCAGTAGCAGTTTTTCACATTGTGTGAGTCAGTGCACTTTTAACACACAGTCACCTGTTTAAAGAAATTCCATCACAGAAATCCTAATCCTACAGTGCCTCTCTACAGTGCTCAGAGAGGAGGGAAAGTATGAGCTTCCAAAAGCAAGAAGTTAACACTGTAAATACATAATACATTCTTCAGTTAAATAGTGATATTTTCTTCTTAATGTCTAATTCTCTTTCTAAACTGAGTCTTTTTTGGTCTTTCACAAATAGAAAGTCTTCTCTAGAAAAGAATTATGTCCATATATAACTGTACTCACATTAGCTGCAATATTTTAAACTATAGCACTGTATAACAGCAGAACTCTGCTCCAAGTACCCTTTTCTGCAGACTGTATCTAAGATTTTTTCTGATTTTATGTTATCTATTCTAACCAGTGGGAAAAGAAAAACATTGCCTTCAGCTATTTGCCTGCAAGATTACATAAGTATCTTTAAAAAAAACCCAAACAAGAAAAATCCAAAACTCAAATAAACAGAACTATTCAAAAACCAAAATACAGTGCTTTCTATAGCAAACTTACAGTAAAACTATTTTTGCATCCAGGTAATTAATATAAATTGTTCATAGAAGACAGGAAGAGAGCCCAATGGTTTTCCTCATAACTGGCATTAACTCTGGAGCTACAAAATTTTATTTTTCAGTTAACATCTGATTTTTACAGCAAACCTCCCCTTTCCAAAAAACACCCCTGTTGCAAAACATGGATATGTGATTTTAAGTTCAATGCATACAGAATTTAGGTCTACAGTGCGGAAGTAAAGCCTAATTTGTTCACACAGACTTTTACTCTATCAGATAAATAAAAATTTTTATAGAGCAAATTTCATGGAGGAAAAAGATGCATTTGCCAGAGGAAATGTATATATAGCAAAATACCTTTTATTAAAGCCTGCTGTGAAATGTAATGTTTTGGCATTTGAAAAATGGATTGCAGGACATATTAAGAAAACTCTATTCAAAGGAATGCATCTAATTTAGATCAGAATCTCCTCTGAACAATTTCTCTCTTGGGCTGAGTAGATAATTCAGCTTAGCATCACTTTGCAGCAGGGGATGAAGGGAAACTGTATCCAGCAGGTCTCCAAAAGAACTCAAATGTCTAGGAATGCATTTATTGACTTCTGTGCTCATCTGAAACTCCATTTTACAAGATCAAAGCACACTGATATTAAAATAAAAATACTTTTTTATTTTAAATTTTAAAGTAATGCTACGACCTGAATTAAAGAAAAAAAAAAAGGGGAATCACTGGGAGAGCAAGGAATTCAGATTTTTTGAGTAATGATCATAACATTAAAAAAAAAAGGTAAAGAGAGTATATTCATTTTTTCAGCCACAGACCAGTTAAGTGTTAAGCAGGGATGCTAAGCCACTTCTCCTGGAAGTTATGCTTAGGTTTTTTAGGTGTTTATTTAGGGCAGTAGTATCTACTTAAGCCACTAGTGTAACTCCCAGTGCTGTCTAAAGTGCTAGACTAGATACATAGAAACAGAGGATAAACATATCACTGTCTGCTTATCTATGCATAGTTCTGCCACTACCACTGCTTGGGAGAAATTCTTACCTTCAGGAATTTATTTTCACACCTCTCTGTAGGGAGAGATTATCTTTTCCTCTGGCCATGCTGTCACTAAATATATTAAATATTTTACTCAAGGTCACAGTGAAAATTAATGGTAGAGTGTCAGATTTAGCTCCTCAGGTTTCCAGGCCAGCACCCACACTTCATTTTGTATTCAGCCTTATGAAGTCCACCCCTTTGTAGCTACTCTATCTTTGACTCTTTAGGGCTGAACAGCAGGGAGAATTCCAGTGACAAATCTTGAGAGAGGTAATTTACTCCTAACACTTTCAGACTTCCTGTGAAACCCTTTACAAACCCCTTTACAGGATTTACAAATAAATCATTCTTGGAGGGTGTAAATAAACAATTAAAAAAAATAAGCAAATGCTCATCTCTTACACTCTGTGGTTAAAAGAGACCAGCCCAGTCTCAGCAGGCTGAGGAAGCAGAGATCTACTGCCATGGACCAGAAATGATGGGCAGCATCTGAGTGTAAGAACTCAGTCTTGGTAACTCAGCAGCAGTAAAGACCTCAAAGAGAAGCTCATAGGGCTTAAGCAAAATTATTGAAAGGATCTTGTAGGGGACATTAATATTGATCTTCCTTTCTTTTCTACAATCACTATCATGTGCCACTTCTATAAACATATATGATGAAACTTCATACCCCTTAAAACAAACAAACAAACAAACAAGCAAGCAGACAAACAAAAGCCAAAGCCCCAACCACCAGCTTTGTCCTATGCCTCTGGTTCTTAGTGTCGAGTTAATTTATGAGGGAACAGATTCATAATTGCTCCTGTGGCCTTGCAAATACTGCATTTCAAAAAAACCCTCAAAACCAACAAAACAAAACCAAAACAAATTTTAAAAAAATACCAAAAAAAAACCAACCAACCAACCAACCAAACAAAAAAAAACCAACCTCACTCAACACATTCCAGTGCTCAATTTCCAGCATTATTACCCTAGCAGTGGAGGCCTTGTCTCTTAAATTAAAAACTACTGCTAAGCATACATTGTTCATAGATAAAGTGATGGACATGTGACAGGTAACTAGGAGGACTAGAAAAGGAGCCATTAATGGTCATCTCACTATCTGCCACAGAAGACAATTTTTACATGTGTATGAGCATATTTGTGTGGCAGAATTTTCTGCCCACTTTTTCTATGTCTTCCTATGTATCTCAGAGGACATAAGGTTAAGTTTTATCTCTTAAGCTAAAATATATCCATATGCTTTCCCTTCCTTCTTTTGCCTTCCAGTTATTGTAGGCTGTGGGTTCTTTCTTTCTATAGGGAGATAATTTTCAATTTTCACTATTGTCATATTTCTAAAAGAGCAATGATTCAATGGAAGTAATGTAGTGAAGAACAAGACAAGACAAAAACATTACAGGTGGTTTGTTCTGCCTGTTAAAAAATCAGCAAATAGCTATACTTAACTGTACAGAAGTTCCTTATTTTTGCCACTTACACTTTCTAGAGTTTTGTGCGAGTGTTGTTGCCTTTTTTGTGGCTTTCCCTCTGCAAAAGTTGTGCATCTATATATGTTCAGAAAGATAATGATGAGTCCTGGTTCTGAAGCCTTTTGTTGGTCTTGAGCAATAACTGTGCCTTTTCTCCGTAGTCACCAGTAAACAATTATGCTTGCTTTCCCTGCACTACTGAAATGTTGGATGTTTTTCTGTAATTGTCTTGATGTGTAATGAATTTAATGTCTCATAATTGCACTGCAGGGAATTAATACCACTATGAAGCCTTGGGACATCTTTAGGTGACTAAAACTTAATGCAAGTCCATATTTTATAGCAAAAGTAAGCTAAATATAAGTTTGTTGCTTATGAGTGGCACGTGAAACTGTTGAGGGGTGACATTAAGTGGACCCTATTCAAAAGGGAGTGAGAATCAGTGCCCTCTCTTGGTTACAGAAAACACATAAAGCAGCCCTATGAGAGTGTTTATCGGTTCCCTCTGCTGGCTACAAAGCCCAGGCCAGAGGAGCAGCTGTGTTTGCGGAGGCGAAGGTCGGAAGTTCTATTCCCAGTGCTGTGAGCCTGTGGTGAACTGATTACTGTGGTGTCTGTGCACGCCTGTGGACATCATTCTTTATGGGGTCTCATCAACAACCACACTGAGTTCAACATGAGGGCACTCAAAAATAATATGGACTTCCTGGTAGGTAAGAAACTTCCCACTTTGGATTTGAGAAGCATGCTGGCAGCTATGCCATTCATAATTCTACACAGCTAGGGCATCCTTCTGTTCTGCATCACATGCACACCTTGCTTTTTCCACCTCTTCAAGACAAATGTGTGTGTGCGCTCATTATACTCATTTTAGAGACATCTGGGCAGTTAGCACAAATATTCTTGGCAATCCTGAAGTGTAACACTTCAAAATGTTAGCTTCTGAGAACTCCACATTTGCAAGTAAGAAGTAAATGGTACCAAAAAGAACACTCCAACCTTAAAAAAACAAAAAAACCCCACCAAAGCAAAACTAACAAAAACCTCACCACAAAACGAAATAGAAAAAGAACCTAACTACTTATTTTCCATTCCAGTAGGAAAAGGCCTATATAACCTGTTTACACAACTGGAGAAAGAAACAGGTCATAGAATTTATGCAGTCTCTTTGAAATAAAGTTGAGATGAAAAAAAAATGTACTGTAAACTTAAGAAAGAGATTTTGTTTTAAAAAAATATCCACAGCACTAAAAATCACAAACTCCTGGATCAGCTGTGCCAGTTCACTTCAGCTCCCAGGAATCTATCATGGCAATGTATAGGATACATTAAAGCTATCCCATTAAAGGGAAAATGTCAAAACTAACAGCTTGACATAGTAGATATCAAAGGTATATTAAAAGCCAGAACTTTCAAACATCTGCAGCATATGTTTCCTGCTAACTAAAAAAGCAACCACTCTTTCCAGACCAACATACTGCTGCATTCTTCACTCTGAAAGTAAGAGGCTGACAGTAGCACACTGTGGATTTGCATAGGGAACTCCAACCAAATCATTTGACAATTTTTGCAACAAAAAATTCTGGAGAGTAAAACAAGTTTCTAACAAAACCCGCTCTTATTACATGAGAAGAACACATGTATGTAATACATATTTTCTGGAATGCATGCTTACTTTGCCTCTCACTCAGTATAATTTTCAAAGGGACAGACTGGAAGGTGGCACAGCCCCAGGGACACACAAACCAGAGATAATCAATTTACCACTAAAGAAATTTAGCAGTCAAGTCTGCTCATGCCAGCACACAACTCACCTCTGTTCTGCCCTTCCATTCTTCCCACCATGCATGGAGTTCCAGTGAATGCACAGTATCAGAACAAGAGTCTTTATATTTCTTGGAGACCAGAAATTCTCTTTCGGCTTGCCTTAAAGAAAAACAGCAACAACAACAACAAAAAGGGTTCAGATATTTCCTAGTATTCCTTTTTAAATGAAGTAGGTGATCTTAGTTGAACTCTCAGTTGATGGATATTAATGTAAAACACACAACTGGGACCCTTGTTGGCAAATCTCAGCAAAAAGTCATGAGGTAGTTGCTTTAGGTCAAAGCTGAGCAATAAAAGCAGGCGTGTGAGGAAAGTTTATGTTGCCAGCATTGATAGATCTGCCACCTGCATTACAGATGAAAAGCAGATAAGCAAAGAGCAGTTAAGGAAGTATATCTCACAAGCACTAGCATTCACACAAAACATATTTTAGAAAATGAAGGGGAAAAAAAAGACAACGTTCAGTACTTATTTCTTTTCAGTCAGTGGCTTGAATTGAATTTACCATAGTAGCACGTCACATTGTCTGCTGCAGAAAAATGCAAAGCTTAGGCCTTTAGGAGTAAGTCTCTTGTGCTTTACTGATTCCAAAAATGTCAGGGCTTGTCAAAGTGTTTTTGAAATAAAACCAAAACCATGTTAATAAAATGAACTTTCCAAGACAATGCTGGCCAAAACTGATTCTTAGATTTCTTTTCAGTAATAAACTGCCTCTGTGGTTGCTGAGTTGATAGGGAGAAGGATTTAGAGGATCAAAGCCAAGTTCTGCTTAACTCAGGGTAAAAAAAAAAAAGGAACACTGAAACAGAACACAAGCCCTACAGTGAATGGACAGACTTTTGCTGAAGGTGGGCAGAGCTTAGCAAAATCCAGCTATGCTTTCAAAAATGGCTGTAATCATTATTAGGGTCTAACAAGATATTCCAGGACTGCAACATTCATTGTGGGTTCACCTTGTGATATGCTGCTGTAGGTTACTGGACAAGCCTCGGTACTTTAATATGTAATCACAGACTGAATGTCATTTCAGAAGAGCTTCTCTGCCTATTTATTAAGTAGTAATTGCATAAGTGAATTAACAACAGGAAGGATTCTGTCCCATCTTATCCCAGCTTTATGGATGAACAGCTCAAAAAACAGGCTGCAGTGAAGGCTGAAGGTGTTAATGATGAGCAGAGTTCCTGCTGCACACACAAGGTGCGTGCAAAGCCAGGCAGTGAGAGCTCTGGACTGTTCTGCTGGATGTTCCTAGAGGTGCAGGCACAGCAGCACTTCCTGCCTGCCACGGAAGGAAGTGGTGCCATAGTGGGACATTCTGTGTCTGATACGGGAATTCCTGCTGTCCTCCACTTCAGCCATCCTACCTAAATTCAGGATGTCTATGCAGTACAGTCCAAGCTGCCACTGCAAGGATGTTTTTTTAGTTTTTATGCTTAGGAACTCTGACAGACTGTTACTATCTTTTGGATATCTGAGCATAACTTATTACATTAGGAAGCGTGGAAGACAATTTCAGGATTGTTCCCTAAGCTTGCATTACTAGTCTCAGCTAAAAATATTGTTCACACAGAAAACTGTATGTTTAGCATTCAGTTGTCATACTTGATTAAAGAGTAATTTACAGGAGTATTTTTTTTTAATGCACTGATATAGAATTATCAGATGGCTTTTAAATTGTAGTTTAAAGGAAATTCATTTGTCTCAGGTATGTTTTGTAATGTCACCTTCATTCCATTTTGATTTTAGATTGCTCTTAAGCAACTAGCTGCAAATACTCAGTGTCTAAAATCCCAGTAGTGGTGGTTAGTTCTGGCATGTAATTCTTACGGAATATTTCTGTTCCACAGTCAGGACAAGATAGCTCTTTGATTCAAATTTCAAGCACAAAAACTACCTTTCACTGAGTTCAGAATTCACTTACAATGAATATTTTATATTATTCTTTGAAATACCCTATTTTCAACATCACATCTCACTTCTATGATAAACACTGTCAAGAGCTCAATACAAAATGACTGACAAGCAAAATAAATTTAATTTGTGACTGCTCAAAGGCATTTTCTCTGCTACATGTGCTTCGAACTTTCTACTAACTACTTATCTCATGAAAATAAGTATTAACAAAATAAGTAAACAGAAACCTATTATATTTTCAATGCTCCGCTTGCCAAGCACGATTCAAGAGTTGGATTTTTAGCTTCATGGACATTCACAACATACACACAGCCTTACCCTTCAAAACAATGACTGCAGGTGAGACCAAGAGCTGTTCCTGCAGTTCCCCCCAGACCTGAAGGAGACTGAGGAAGTAACTTGGCACTTTCTGGGGGCAGTCAGCATAACTGACCTCAGCTTGGGGTGCAGCAACCCTTCCTTCCAGCTTCTCCTTCTCTGCCACCAGACATGATGAGGAGAAATATTTTTGCTCTCTCAACTGCTTATGAGTTGAGAGAGCTTCAGGAAAATGTGAAATGTTGTATCTAATGCCCAAAAGCTATCAAGATAGCAGGAATCTGCATCTGCATTCTGTACATTCTGCATTCTGTACATTCTGCATTCTTTGTGTCCACTATCAGTGGGCATCCTTCCCAAGCTTTGCTAACCTCGCCCCAGGTCTAAGATGACAGAAGCCTGTGAAGGCCTAAACCTTAACATCAAGGCCTAAACCTTAACAAGGCAATTCTAACAAGTAATTAGTTTTTCTATCCCCTGGCCATCACTTAGAGCTTGCTTGTTAGCTGCTCTCTGTTTCGTGGATTAAATCTCCCTTGTTGTTGATTAGGCTTGAAAGTGTACAAAGATTACACATTAAAGAACATCCTTTCTTAAGAAAATTTTACATATTCCATGCTTTACAACAAGCGGATCGCATTTAGCAACGATTGAGTTGTAATGATGTTGTAGTCTACTCTAAAACAAAACCAAACCACAGGGCATCCTGAGGGCTTCACCCTGCTCCACAGCCATTACCTGCTGGTAACACGGTCCTGAGGGAAGCTGCCATGGCCCGGCGGGGTGGTGACATCTCACCCTCACCGGGCCGTGGTGACAGCTCACCCTCACCAGGCTGTGGTGACACCTCGCCCTCACTGGGCCATGGTGACAGCTCTCCCTCACTGGGCCATGGTGACATCCCACCCTCACTGGGCCATGGTGACAGCTCACCCTCACTGGGCCCTGGTGACAGCTCACACTCACCGAGCCATTGTGACACCTCACCCTCACCGAGCCGTGGTGACAGCTCTCCCTCACCGAGCCGTGGTGACAGCTCACCCTCACCGGGCCATGGTGACATCCCACCCTCACCGGGCCGTGGTGACAGCTCTCCCTCACCGAGCCATGGTGACACCTCGCCCTCACCGGGCTGTGGTGACAGCTCACCCTCACTGGGCCCTGGTGACATCCCACCCTCACCAAGCCATGGTGACATCCCACCCTCACCAAGCCATGGTGACAGCTCACACTCACCGAGCCATGGTGACAGCTCACCCTCACTGAGCTGTGGTGACAGCTCACCCTCACGGGGCCATGGTGACATCCCACCCTCACTGGGCCATGGTGACAGCTCACCCTCACGGGGCCATGGTGACACCTCGCCCTCACCGAGCCATGGTGACATCCCACCCTCACCGAGCCATGGTGACAGCTCACCCTCACTGGGCCATGGTTACACCTCGCCCTCACGGTGCCATGGTGACATCCCACCCTCACCAAGCCATGGTGACATCCCACCCTCGCCAAGCCATGGTGACAGCTCACCCTCACTGGGCCCTGGTGACATCCCACCCTCACCAAGCCATGGTGACATCCCACCCTCACCAAGCCATGGTGACAGCTCACACTCACCGAGCCATGGTGACAGCTCACCCTCACTGAGCTGTGGTGACAGCTCACCCTCACGGGGCCATGGTGACATCCCACCCTCACTGGGCCATGGTGACAGCTCACCCTCACGGGGCCATGGTGACACCTCGCCCTCACCGAGCCATGGTGACATCCCACCCTCACCGAGCCATGGTGACAGCTCACCCTCACTGGGCCATGGTTACACCTCGCCCTCACGGTGCCATGGTGACATCCCACCCTCACCAAGCCATGGTGACATCCCACCCTCGCCAAGCCATGGTGACAGCTCACCCTCACTGGGCCCTGGTGACATCCCACCCTCACCAAGCCATGGTGACATCCCACCCTCACCAAGCCATGGTGACAGCTCACACTCACCGAGCCATGGTGACAGCTCACCCTCACGGTGCCATGGTGACATCCCACCCTCACGGGGCCATGGTGACATCCCACCCTCACAGGGCCATGGTGACACCTCGCCCTCACGGGGCTGTGGTGAGGGCTGGGCCAGCCCCAGCATGGCCGTGGCTCAGGGCCCCTGTCAGTCAGGCTGGGCCCCTCGCCCTGGAGCACCTCTCACCTCCTGTGGTGGCTGTGGTTCCCTCATGCTCCAACGTCAGCGCCATTCCTGCACAGAGAAAAGTCACTCACAGCTGTGCCTCCTGTTCCCAAAGGAGAGGCAAGGGTTGAGGAGAGCAGAAACTCCCCACAGCTCAGTCAGCTGAGGAGCATTTATGGAAACAAAATGCATTTGATGTTTCTTGGGTTTCGGAGATACAGCCCCCGGGCTTCGCTTCTGCGTGCCAGCCCTCGGTGCCCCTTGGAGAAGGATCTGGGCAGCATTAGCTCACACAGATGATGGTGGTGCTGGAAGGCCAAAAATGCAGGGGGCTTGGGGAGGGGGGGGCTTCACTCTCAGCTGGAAAGAAGAAAATGTCACATCATGTGAGGGAAGGCTGCTCAGAAAGAGAAGGAAGGCTGCTCCAGCACACACTACAGGAGGTTCAGGACCTTTCAGATTTCCACATCTGGAGGCAAAACTGAAGCCACTGTAAGGTTTAAAAAAAAAAAAACAAAAACAAAAACAAAGGTAAATTCTGGAGTTAATTGTCTTGGATCTTTAAATCCAAAAGGTACTGCTGTATATGGGTATCTAGTATAAGAGTAACCAGTCCTGTAAAATTAAAATTCTAAACCCTCAGAACTCCCCCCAAAAATACCAAACACTTGGGTGGGATGTGAGGAAAGAAATATCATGTGAGGAAAGAAAATGATAAAACTACTGTACTCAACAGGCAGGGAATTCAGAAGGCAAATAGCTGAATGGAACAGCTTCATCATTTCTTTATTTATAATTTATTCTCCTGGTTCTGCTTTGTTCAGCACAAAGGTTTTTAAGGCTGAATTCTTTTATCTGTATGTTACACCCCCTAGCATGGTGAAGCCCTGACTCATGATCAAGGGTTTGAGACAAACAAAAATCAGCAGCTCCTGAACTTGAAGGCTTGTAAATTAGAGCAAAGCTGACTCCTGGACTCTTGCTCCAGTCACTTTAACACAGTCTGTTTTACACAGATGATTGGTATGTCTGGAAAGACACTATGCTACAAATGCTTCATCTCCCTTTCCTGGCTTCAGAAGCATCCAAGAACCTCACACGCAGCAGGTTAATAAATTTATCCTTCCAAGCACCCTGGCAACATCACTCTTGTTTTAGAGGAAATTGAGGCACACAGAAAGTTGCTGGTGTAGCATTTCAAGAGGTTGCTCCTGGCCAGATTCTCAAGTGTCTTCCCATCATGATGGGAGCTAGATGGAGAGTTTGATTCCCATATGGGCACATCAATGAGAACCAGATTTTCATGAGTGATCAGCACCCAGTAGCTCTCACAATGACACTTGCAGACAGATTTTCTAAGAAGTTCCTTTGATCATCTGGCCACTGCCTCAATGGAGGCAGAGAGCTTATGAAAAATCTGATCCCATTTGTGGGTGCTGAGCACTTCTCAAAATTCTTGCTTAAGTGACCTGGCCAAGGATGCAGACTAAAATCTGAGCAGAACCACTTTGCCTAATCCCTAGGCCAGTGATTTAACCATAAGTGTATTCTTCCATCTTCAGCAGAGAAAGAATAGACACTAGTTAGGGCAACAATCAAAATGCCAACAGCTGCCAGTATCCATGCCTGCCAAGAAAAATGCCCAGATACTTGTGGGCAAACCAGACAGCCACATTTTGGTACTTTCCTGAGAAAGAATTATTTCTAGTAGCAGTGCCAGAGTCTGGCAACCTGGTTTATGCTCTTTCCAGATGTACCTCTTTCTTTCTGGGCTAAAACCTTTGTGAACATGCCCCCAAAACAGGCACACTCTTCAGAAAAAGCAGCAGCTATACAAACACTGTCCTGTCTCCATTATTCTTAGAGAGCCAGGCACGCTTGGGCAAGACAACACTATTTTGTGTAATGATTAAGAAGCAGTGATTGTGTCAGTGAAGCTTCTTGTTTTCATTAAATATTTCATTCATTTTTGAACATAAGCAACCACTTAGCTGCAGTTGTGTTAGATGCAGAGGAGGAAACACATGCTATTCTTGGCCAGACTTTACCTCTGTGGGAAGCAACAGCCTCTTTAAAGCAGCCTCTGTGCACTGTATGATTTAGCTACATGTATGATTGTCCTGAACCTCAAGCAAGAATCTGAGTACCTGAAAGTGTAAATGTGTGCAAAACCCCCAAGCCCCAACCTGGATCCTCTATTTTATGCCCTGTTTGTGTGGGGTCCATTTGCAAATGATTTTCCAAACCCATGATCTAAAGGCTAACTTAAAAATTCTTCTTCAAACTGACTATATTCATTCAGCTGCCAGTTGAGATGCTGCTCTCTGTCACTCAACAGCAGCTTGTTGGACTGTCTATCATAGGACTCCGTGTCAGAATCCAGCTTTCATTAAATGCTCTCTGTCTCACCTCTATCCCCAGCTTTCAGACCACCTCCCGAGTAAGTATCTGACCAGTCTGGCAATATGAAGATAAGGCACTCAGTCACTAGGATGCTTTAAGGGAGCACAGATATCGCATGGTTACTATTGAATGAAAATGTTTACAGAAAAATAGTTTTGTAAAACAGCTCAGACTAAGCTGTTGCTGAATGTTGAGTTCAAGCTTCAAGCTATATAAGCCAAAAAACACAGCTGTATCTTTTCTAGCTACAGCTAAAACCAGCAAAGTGTACTGGAAAAACCTTTTTGGGGGAGGGGGGGAGGGAGATACTTTCCTAACAGAGGATTACATCTAGAAGCAAGTGTGAACATTTTTCTGCTCTGCTGGTTCTATACCTTCAATAGCATACAACATAAGTGATGATTGTGGTTTGTACTTTGATTGTTGAATGGCTGCTTTCATTTGATTCTTACATCTGCTGCAGTAATTATTGTAACATCTCTTGTCAGAAGCTGGACTTTACAGCACTGCCCCAGTCTAATAATACGGCCTCAGCTTTACAAACAGAAAAAGTGAGGCAGGAAGGGATGAGCTCATGAAGCACATTTATGCAGGCAGTTAACTGCACATGCTTTGATGTATGTTGTGACCTTAAATGTTAGAGATAATGTCTCTGGAGGAACTTGGTTTCTGATTAGTTGTATTGTGGGCCTTATGGTTTTATTAGTAAATTCGTCACTACAACTTTTCACTTCTTCCATCTTGCAGATTTTTGTTTATTTTAAATTCTCTTTTCCTGTCAAATAGAAACCAAGGCATTTCAGTGAAAAAGCTGGGGTCAACTGAGGGCCCAGGTGAAGAAGTCTATCTTGGGTGTTGCCTCCTGTAAACTCAAAATCTATAGCAATGATTCAAAGAAATGTCTTAGTTCACAGAGCAGTGAGATAATCAGGACACAGCTTGCTGGTAAAGGATGGGGAGATGTGACACTGGAGCAGAGGTACCTGTGAAAGGAAAAAGGACCCGTGAAAAAGGCTGTCAGGTTTGATAGTCCAGCCTGATGTGCCTTTGGAGCAAGAGCAAATAGGAATTCCAGTGGTGACAGGAAGGATGCTGACAGTAAGCAAGGCTGATCTGCAGAAGACAGACCCTTCTGTGCAATTGGCTTACTCTGAAGCCCAGGTCTTGGGAGAGTAGGGCTGTTCCATTTTGCTTCTCAAGCTATATATATATCAGCACTGACTTTTTCTCCTGGTCTTAAATGTAATTTGGGGCTTATGTCTTTTGTATTAACAAGGTAGCACAGAGACTTAAAGGTAGGATAATCAACTCCAGATAATCAGTCTCACTGTGAGCTGCTGTTACTCTGGGAAGTCTGTTTCTGTCAAAATTTGTCAAGAAATGCACTCCAAGAATTGGGAGACATTTCCTTTTACTACTAATGCTTACATTTCCACTAGGAATCTGTAGTTTTGAATTTGCATATTCTGAGAGAATGTTTTGCTTAGAAATTCCTTTTTATTCCTTTGGGAAATAATTGGAATTACTTATTAAATATAATCACTTGGAATTGCAAGAAAATCTGCTGTCAGGAGAGAACAGTCAGCTTTTCCCAAATCATTCTTCTATCTGTGCCCATGCAAACTATCACTTGAAATCACTGCCTGACACAGGTCTTGTAAGAGCCCAAGTCCCATTTTTAACCCAGACTAGCATCAGAGAAAACTGTACTTCAGGACACTACACAAGGCAGCCTCCCTAAACTGAGTAGTTTTCCAGCCTTTACAGATTCACCCATGACAAAGCAAAACAGCCTCCTGACTGTATTTACACAGCTAAATAAATAACTTCTTAAGTGTTAAATGTCATTGTGAAAGTAAAAAGATGAAATGTGCTGTATATCATCTCTACAAAACCAGAAGTAGTTATATTATAAATAAACAGAGTTTGCTTGGTATTAGGGACATAGGAAATTCCTTTCAAGAACAGACAAATGGCACATCTTGTCTGGTATCCTGCATCTGGCACAGGCCTATAACAGATGTTTAAAATAGTTGGCTCCCTTGGTCCCACAGTCTCTCCTGTTCCACCTGCCACCAACATTATAAATCACAGTTTTTCTAACCTCTGGTGAAAGTCCCTTCCCTGCTCACTTGCATAACGTGGAAGGTGGAAGCAAGGGCCAAGGGAATGCATATTTGCCCTGTGTAATCCTTATTGCACTGTTTGGTACTGAGTTTGCCCAAACTGTGGTTCTGACTGGTGCAGAACATGTAAGGTATTGCTGCCTGTGTTGCCCGTGTAGCCAAACAAAGCAGCTCATAGGTGAGAACTGTGTTTGGCTCCGGGGAAAGGGAGGAGCGAACCCTTTCTCACCCTTGTTTGCACACAGGAGGCCAGCACAGCTACCACTGGCCTGTTACTCATCAGCTGCCCTCTTTCTATCAAGGCACTGCCTCTTAATTGCACCCTACTGCTCAATGACATTTATATCCTGGTGTTGCTTTCTTAGTAACTTTGAAAGTTTAACGCATGATGACTGAAAATTAAATGAGTTTATTGTCTATCAAGCAGAGTTCACTTTTGCCCTTATTCCAAAGGCTATCAAAACATGGTTCATGTACTCAGTGGGCCACTTAATGCAGGTTCCCCTCTTTAGGTGACTGGTGCTTTTAGGCTTTGTCATCAGTGTGACGTGCCTGTATCCAACAAATCTGACTGACATTCTCCCTTACTAGAAATGTTACTTTTCACAGATGATCTCCTTCATAACCAACATTAAATTCAATGGTGCAGTTGGTTAAAGGCCTCTAAAAAAGACAAACCCTGTGCAAAACCCTGTATTACCCTGTGCAATATGATAGTATTTTAAAAAGGCTAAAGACAACCTATGACTATAGGTAAAGCAACCAGCTAGGCAAAAAAAAAAAAAAAAATTGCGTTTGAAGGAAAAAAAAAGTGTGCCCCTCAGTTTGAGCATATTGTCTCTACAGTTGCTCAACACAGCTTTTAGAGACTGACCTAATAAATCTTTACATATAAATGCAGGAAAACTGAATCCTGATGGTGTGCGAGGGCTGTTGGATACAGTCTGATATGTCAGTTTTCTCCCTGCTCAAGGATTTTCTAATTTTGGTTCCATCCTACTGAATATAACATTCAGTGTCAAAGGTCTGAATCCAGAGCAGACCTTTGATCAAGCTATCCCAAATTCTGTATTCACAAAGGACAAGTCTTGGCCACATCAATCTGCTTGAAAGAGTGGACATATTAAAGCTGCTACAGTACCTAGAAGTTTGCATCCTTTAATATATTCCAAATTGATATTACATTAATTGAGGCTCAGTATTAGTAGGAGCCCTGTGACTTTCTGTGACTTCTTTCCTGTTTCACAAGAGCAATGACTTTCAGAATATTCATCTTATTCCAATCAGGAACAGTCGTAGAGGTTTTTCAAGGCAGACAAATGAGTCAGCCACTTGTTCCAAGTAAATGGAAATGGTGTTCCAAGTTTCCTAGACAGCTTTAAAAACTACATACAGCAATTCAGCTGCTTAATCTATTATGTTCTACATCTCACATTCAAGAGGACAAAAAACTGCATGCTTTTTATTCCGGATATAGGTTGTTTTGTCCACAGCAGTCCACAGCCACCTCATTTTGTCTCTGTTATTAACATACATGCTGGCCACCTTGCTCATGCCACTCCCAAGAACTCAAGTAGCACTCTTCAGAGCAAAGAGAAACTGCTGAAGTTCCCAGACTGCCATGGATATCCTAAATAATAGTGAACCAAATTTCCTAATGTCTGTGATTGCATTTGCCCATTTGTTCAAC